>CAXKVV010001322.1:0-38417 GCA_964058805.1 Schoenoplectus triqueter
CAACTGAAGGTAAACCCAAACAACAAGGCAATTACTGGTACAATTCGGTATAGAGTAGCTTGGTTAGAACCAAGCAGGGGACAAGACAGCACAGGGGACGGTACCAACTGGTACAACAAGAACAACAAGAGAACAAAGTGGACACAAGAAATGTAACAGCATACAAGGCAATAACATGCTGGTACCGGATTGCTACAACGACATAAGGCACAAAATCAGCACAACAAACGGCCAAGAAAATGCAAGGCACAGGGCTAACCTACGGCACATGACCTCGCTTCATTGGTACCGAATGGTACCAGCGTATCAAGGCACGATAACAACCCAAATCAGAATAGCAAGACAGTAACAGCATCAGAAAAAGACACAATTCAGCACGAGGGCTCAGTCCTCGGCAGGCCGACACGGCCAAACAAGAGGAAAGGTGTTACCAATGTGGGGCACGAGGCAGCAATGAAAATAAGGAAGGGCAGGGCTGGCATAGTCACTAGCCCGAGGTGGTACACTGATTCATCAGTGCTGGTAGGCAAGGCAGTAGCTTGGCAGGGTCAAGGGTGGTTGTGCTCAATTTGACAATCAGAGTAGGGGGAGCGGCGGGGCCGAATGGCTCGACAACGTGCGGTGTCTCCCAGGTCAGCTGAGCGTGCCTGGCTAGCCCAATCGAGTCTCTTGAGTCATGGTCAGTGGTGGGGACTGCAGAGAGGGGCTCGAGGCTCGACTGGGTGAGACGAGTAGGAAGGTCGGAAGAGAGAGAAAAAAATGATTTTGGAGCCGGTTCGAGCTTTCTGTGATCGAATATGTATAGTCATTTACGCGATAGTCAGATTCTCAAATCTTTTTAAATTATCAACTCATTCGTCATCATAACTAGTTGGATATTTGATTGGTGTGATATCTAATGTATTTTATATTCCTTAATTAATTAATTATCATAAATTCCTAAATTTTAATTAGTTAAATAATATGTTCAATATATATATATAGAGAGTAAAGATACTGTGAGTTTAAGTTCACGGAGGTCTTTCGTGAGATTAACTCAAAAAGTATATCAAATCATCTTCAAATTTTAATTTACCATGCTCATTAAATTTTTTATATGAAAATCTTATGGGATGCAAAAAATTAGAATGTTTTGAGTTTTTTAAGTTAACTTTTTTTAATTTTTAAAATGATATTCAAAGATTGAATATATAAATGGCTTAAATTCGATCTTTGAATTTTGTTCGAGGTTCTCATATTCTTATAAATGGCTTAAATTCGATCTTTGAATTTTATTCTCACGTATTTAAATTTTTAATTTCTTCTTCCCAAATTATAAATTTTATTATATATATATATTTTTCTCATATTTTATTTTAATTATATATATTTTTTATATTTTATTATTTTAAAAGTTACGGATTTCACAAAAAAATATAGAAATGATTAATATATACACTTAATTATTTTATTCGGTTATTATTTTATTCGAACGGTATCGGATGAAAGAAAATTTGACCCAATTTTAACCATATCGATTTGAAATTATTTAACATAATAAAATAACAAGGACCACTAGAGCTACATATACTCACGGGGGTTCAATTGACTCCGCTACATTTACAAAGATTCCTTTGTATTTTTATTAAATTTTCTTTTCTTATTTTCAAAATTCTACTAACATTAATGGATTGACACCAATAGACTAGTCAAGAACTTCAACTCCGTCATTAGTGTGCCCAATCTTTTACATATAAAAAAATATAAAGAACCGACCTATAAAAAAAAAATCCATATCCCAATGTTGTTGTTCCAAATATTTATGAAAAAAATGCATAATTGTTCTATTTACTGTCAAGCGCTCCTCTTATTTAAATTTTAATTCAATTTTTTAAAAAAATATAGTTAGATGTTCATGATGACAAAAGATCCATGTCATTATCATACGTAAGCTTGATATATTTTTCACTCTTATTTTTAGAGTGTTAAAATAACCCGTCCGGGTCAGACCCGATCCGTCCGACTCATGGTCACGACCCACCCCGACCCGATCCATACTCAAATCCGTCAAACCCATGACCCGTTAGAACAGGCGGGTCTAGCACGGGCGGGGACAAAAAAATTTGAAAAAAAACCGTGCTAGACCCAACCTGTTTTACACCCATCACGACCCGACCTGTTCCGTCCAATCCGTGATAACCCGTGCCCGACCCGCCCCAACCCGACCCGGGAATCCAACCCGTCCGACCCGACCCAGTTTAACCGTCCTACCCGTCCCACTTTACCCGTCCGACCTGTCCCACTAAACCCGCTGAAATTCAAATAAATTCAAAATTTTTTGAAAAAATTCAAAAAAAAATTCAAAAAAAAAATAGAGATCATAATTTATTTTTTTTTCTATAAATATTACCCCATTTAATCTCATATCCTCACACAAACAACTTCACTCTATCTCTCTTCTCAATTCTCCAAACCAAACTCTCTCTCATTAATTCGTTAATCGTTAGATATTAACAATTCTCTAATTATATTATTATAGTAATTTTATAACATTATCCAGAAAAAAAATCAGAAATATTTATATTATTGTTATTTAGTTATTATTGTCAATTTAACATTCGTTATATTATTTGTCGTTAATTCATTTTAAAGTTTCAAGCTTTCGATAATCTTTCGATTCTGACAAAAAGAGGTTAGTTATTAGTATATATTATATTTTATAATTAATATTTTATAATTAGTTTATAGTTTTTTAGTAATTAGTTTTTTAAATATATATTTACATTTTTTTCCATTCGTTTCTTTTAATTAATTTTTATTAGATTCTTTATTTTTTTATAATTAGTTGTATTTTTTATTTCTAATTATTATTTTTTTTGTAAAATATTCTTTAATAATTTATTTTTTAATAAATATTTAAATTCTTTAATTTTTTATCATTAGTTTCTTTTAATTAGTTTTTTGTTATATTCTTTATTTTTTGTTACATTATTTATTTCATTAGTTGTATTATTAATTTGTAATAATTAATTCTTTTTTATATTTATAAAGTTCATTATATTTTTTTAATGAAGCCATGAGAGATAAATTTCTTTCGTTACAGATTATAGAAGCCATGAGAGAGAAATTTCTAAAATATTGGGACGAATTTTCTCTCGTTACAATTATTGCCAATTGTCTCCATCCTTCATTCAAGAAGAAGTATACTATAAAATTGCTTGAACGGTATAAAAAGAATCTAAATTTACCACATATCAGGGAGGAACAATGTGTGACATCCGCATTGAAAGAAATGTTCAACCTATACAACACCCAACTTCATGCAAACTAAACGAATCAATCATATTCTTCGAATCCTCATAATATTAGGTACTAAAATCTAATATGTTTACAATATTCGAACTCGTTATATTATTATAATATTGTGAGATTAATATTTTTATTTTTATAATATTTAAATTTTTTTCTCAATTTTTTTAAAATTGTATCATTTTATTTGAATTCTTTAAGATTTTATTTAATTTTTTACTTAAATTATTTCATTTAAAATTTTATTTCAATTTATTTTAAGTCATATCATTTAAGATTATATTTAATTTTTAAATAAATATTTTCGGATTTTTACAATTTTTTGGAATTTATTTGAATTTTTTTATTATTTTTGAACTTTGAAAAAAAATGATAAAAAAATAAAATAATTTTTTGGTCAAGAATATAAGTTGTTATATATTTTAAATATTTTTAATAATTATTTTTTAATTTTTCAGATTTTTTTAGAATTTATTTGAGAATTTTTTGGAATTTTAGAAGAAAAAAAATTGGACCCGCCGACCCATCCCACCCGCCCGTGTAGACCCGCCGACCCGTCCAATCTAACGGGTCACGGCCAAATTCCCCAAAATAGACATGTCCTAACCCGCCCCACTGTAACTCGTTGACCCGTCCCGTCAAAACCCGTCGACCCACCATAACCCATCCCACGGTAACACGACCCGTCCGTTTTTATAACACTACTTATTTTACATGATCAACTCCGGAGAATATCAATAATTATATTGTCGGACATGCAAGCCGAGAATTTTAATTATTACAGTGTCGGGGGCACGAAAACAAAACAAAATAAAAAGCAATGAAAAAAATCATTATAGAGAATTTTGATAAAGCAATGAAAAGAAAAGAAAAAGGTGCAAATGAGACGCAAATCCCAAAATTTAACGAACTAAGGAGAGGTGCTGAGGTGGCGTTTTTTGGGTCACGAGAAGAGCATGTGATGGAGATTGTTGGGACTATATAGGTTGGATTTTAATCAACTAGGCCACGTTAGACGTGCCCATTTATTCCTCCTCTTTTAGTTAATTCGCCGTATATTTCTTTGCATTTATTGCCTCTCAATATTCTTCCCTTCCCTTCCAATGCTTGCATTGTGTCGAACTGTCGATGTTATGCAGTAATTAATTAATTTCATAATTTGTGTGTGATTCTTGTGCGACCGGATCGATGTATGCTTGTTTACACAACTAGAGATCGATATTGTATCATAATTAGCTTCTGTCTTTTTCCGTTTTTCCTATTTTCATTAACGTTATGCATGCTTTATTTCAATTCAACCAATTCCAATTATGTCCAACAACCATATATTTTGTTCCACGTGCTCAATAACCGGTTGGGAATAGGACTATTTTTAAAGACTTGTATCCTAACACCAAAACATATTCAATTTTTAAGGTACTTCCAGTTCTTGTATTCCATTTCTCAATGATATATACAAGACTCTAAAACCATTTGGTATATTCATTACTCCTTTTTTTAGTGCTTACTTTCTAAATATTCTTTCAGAGTACCTATCAGTTATGTCGCTAATTTGGCATCAAATCTTAACTCTCAAAATTTTTAAATAACGGATTCGAATAAGTTGATATGATGATGTACACAAAATGATGCATATAGGTTTTATAAAATTCTTTTTGAGCTTCGATTCTGTAGGAACTCTTTGATTGTTCTTTTACAGATTCTTCACATAATTGTTTTGTTTCGCCAGTGGTTGGACTCAAGACAGATTACTTTTGTAAAAAGATTACCAAAAGTACAAAATTGAACCTCTCTCTCTCTCTCTCTCTCTCTCTCTCTCGTAGTTCATCAATATCAGCACTTATGTTTGTGTTCAAAAAGGGAAAAGTAACTTCAAAAGACCACCTCTTGCTTTGGTGGAAAGCCAAAATTATTTACTGAACTCCCCAAAATAATGTAACTAATTACAAATATCATAAACAAGCGGAAAAAATAAAACCGTTTAAAAAAAAGGGCCTGGTGAAAAAACCCTAACCAAGCAAATAAAGCATGCAAACATGATTTGATAGGAGGGACATGGAAAAAAAATGCTTTTCCTACAAGCAAATGGAGGCAACACACACTACAACATGCACCTCTTGAGTCTTGACATGAAAGCGCAACAGCAGAGCGGACTTGTTGATATCGATGGCCCACATCACATGGCATTCTCTCTCATATTGGATCTATGTGGCATGGCACATATCACATACGTATGCAGTTACTCGCCCATATGTTTCAAGTTTAATTATTTACTCCATGGAGATATTATGTTGCAATATACAACAGTTTTTATTATTAATAATTATTATTAAATTAATATTATTAAAAATAAAAGTGAGAACCGTAAATTTTTAAATATACGAATGGCAGCGCGCCATTGCCAGTGGTGCGGACGAAGCGTGCTACTGTCAGTGGCGCGTTTCATTATTTTTATGAAACACGCCACTAGCAGTGGTGCATTTCGTCCAAACCCCGCACAAGTGAGATGGACAGGCGCTACGTGTTTTGTATATATAAGAAGCAAACGCACCACTGGCAGTGGCGCGTTTCGTAAAAATAATGAAACACGCCACTAGTAGTGGCGCGCTGCCATTCGTATATTTGAAATTTTACGTTTCTCACTCTTATTTTTAATAATATTAATTTAATAAAACTTATTATTACTAAAAACTGAATATACAATCCTAATTGTTAAGCTAAATGTATATATATACCTAAAAAGTTTTTTTATTCATAAACTGAATATCATCATTCTATTAAGTATAATGTGATATCTCAGAAGATACGAACAAATCGAATTCCGTTTATGTCCAGCAAATATGGCTGATATATTGTGCTTAATTTTCACATAAATTCCTTTTAATATGAAAACTTCTTTTGGTCCAGAATTCTAAATATCAATTTTCTTATATTTAATCCGTCAAGCATTTATATCCAGTTTTGCATTCAATGATTATACTTTTCTAAAATAATGTCTATAATTGATTTAAAAAATACTTTTTGTTTAGTAAAGTAAACAATTATGTATATACCTAATCAGAAACTGTTAAACTATACATTTAACGTATTTGAACACAATGTATCTCACTTGCAATTGTATATTTTGAAGTATCTACCCTTATTATACACAAAATGTAGAAGATAGAAACGTTATTGCCGTTTAAACATATATATTTTTTAAATATATATATATATATATATATATATATATATATATATATAGAAGTTTTTTGAGGAGAGGATACTATTATAGCATCTCACTTATAGATAACTATACCATATCAACAGTACATATTTATAATTTGTTGTTATATAAATATTACATTAAATAAATAATAACAAAAATATGACAAATAATTATCTTCAGTGTAGAAATTTATGGCCCTATATAAGTATACAACTTATGCAAGTAATTATCTACTACTCTCGCTTCACCATACAACTAATACAAAAGATCAGGCTCTGTCATCAGTCACACACACAGTGGTCAGTGGCGCACACACTTGATAATTGCTGGCCAGTAGCCACAGTTACAAAATTTAAACACTGACAATGTATAAAATATAAATGCAAGTAATAAACATCTCCCTTCGGTGCTCTTTGTTGCTGTGCTGCCTCCCTCGGACCAGCAACATTACATTACTCCTCTCCACACTCCACACTTATCCTTCCTCTCTTCCTCTATCTCTATATCTCTTGTAACCACCACAGTGTAATAAATGATAGTAATATATACTTTTAAAAAGGACCGCAGCTTCGACTGTACAGAATTCTTCGATATATTCCTCCACACTAATGAAAAGAAAATGTTCTTAATAAAATTCATGAGGGTTATTCTTTCAACAAAATAAACAATGTATCCAATTTTGTCATTGAAGCTGGAAATATAACAAGGAAGGGTAGGGATACCTTAACAATTATTTCCTTAAATTAAAATCGTTACTAACATTCATATATATATATATATATATATATATATATATATATATATAGAGAGAGAGAGAGAGAGAGAGAGAGAGAGAGGGGGGCTATGGTGCTCCGCGAAGCACAAAACCTCTCATGTTTCGCGTCCGTATCTCGTATTTGAAAGTTCAAATGGCTGATCCAAACCGTTGAACGTGATCTTCATATTGAATTATCTTTGGAGATCAAAATTTATTTATTTTTTGAAATTTTTTGCTATTTTTAGATGGGTACAAAAACGCTAGTTTTGGATGGTGTAGAAATTGTTAGATCAGCAAGCTTTGTACTCATTTGAAAAATAGCAAAAACTTTTTAAAAAAATATAAAATTTGATATCCAAAAATATTTCAATATGAAATCAATTCAAGGATTTGGATCAGCCGTTTGAAATTTCAAATTTGAGATACGGACGCGAAGCACGGGAGGTTTTGTGTTTCGCAAATCACCATAGCCTCACTATATATATATATATATATATATATATAAATACCATGAGCTTAAACTCACGAAGGCTTTCCGTGAACTTAACTCCGAAGTATATCAAATTATCTCCAAATTTTAATTTATCATGTTCATTAAATTATTATTATATAGGGATTGGCTATGGTGATTCCATAAGCATTTTGAGCTGAAATGCTTACGGTTTGAATTTTAAAATTCTGTGCTCGAAATTTCAATTTAAATATCTCAAAAGATTTTTCATAACATAATCTTATAAATTATTAATTTTCATCAAACTTGGAGTTAGTTTACAATGCTTAATAATTTTTGAAAGATGACTCTAAAAATAATTAAAAATATCCATTTTTATAGGTCAAATGTTGTTATTTTCAAAAATTATTAAGTATGGTAAACTAACTCCAAACATGATGAAAATTGATAATCTATAAGATTATAAAATGAAAAAAAAATTGATCTATTTATATTAAAATTTCCGACGCGAGATTTCAAAATTCGAGCCATAAGCACTTGGGCGAAGTGATTATGCAACATTTTTTATTGCAGAACAGTTGAAGAAAGTGGCCTTCTGCAACGGTTGTTTAATTCTTTTAGCAACCACATTTTAATAACTGCTTTTAAAGCCCATTTTTGCAGTGGTGAATTCTTTCAATAGTTTAAATTTAATATTTTTTTATGAAACATCAAATGACACTTAAATTGTATGATTCGAAACACAATTAATTCATAAGCTTATGAATATATTTATATTATTTTTGCCATTTTTAAGATTTTTCTATGAATTTATATAAACTTAATTATCAAATTTGTCAAAAATGATTGTCCAAAATATCCACATCCAGGGTCGGACCTAGTAACAGCCAGGGGGTCAACTGACACTCTGGATTTTCAAAAGTAGTATTTTTAGTCTAATAT
Source organism: Schoenoplectus triqueter (assembly GCA_964058805.1). Lineage (NCBI taxonomy): Eukaryota > Viridiplantae > Streptophyta > Magnoliopsida > Poales > Cyperaceae > Schoenoplectus > Schoenoplectus triqueter. Next base: position 8,647 of record CAXKVV010001322.1, read on the forward strand.
TTTGTTAATATGACCCTCTTTGAATTTAATTTTTGACTCTTCTAAATTTTCTAATTCTTTTGATTTAGAAAAATTATTTAATATTGTGGATAATGAAGTAATTATATAAATATTTTAAAATTTTAAGTCTCATAGAGGAAAGTTTTCGTAATTGACATGACTATCTATTATTTTGAGTTTTATTTTTATTATTTTCATATATAAAAAAATATTATTTTAAATTTTTTTATTAGATAAGAATATATATTGAATTATTATTATTTTTAATTAGTACCCCATTAATTTTAATGGAGTTAAATCCGATAACTGAACTCTTGATCGAAATCTTATATCGGCATCTGCCCACATGACAATGTGCAACATACGATTGAATTTAGTTGAAATGCATTTCATGCCAGTTCTATATTATTTTGTCTAGTTTTTCCGTTAATGCATTAGAAATGTTTTGAAAAATAAATAAAAATAATGAATTATCTGTAAAGGTAGTACGGATGCATCGACAAATTGAAGGGTGCAGTTTTAATTTATCTTTTCAGACGTAATATTTAGTACTATCATACCTAATGGCTGATCAAATTTACATAGCGCCTGTCTCAAAGCAGCTTTTTTATGCTACTTGTCTGCCTGTAAAGCCGTCAGACGGCTTACAATGCAAAAGTGGACCCCACACGACAGATATATAATATATTACTGCAACACATGGACAGGTAGGCTTCAAATTTATTTATTTTATATTTTAGTCTTCATATCGAGATTTCGATTATTTAATTTTAAAAATAAAAATTCAATGATTAATTAAAATTGTTAACTGTCTATATTCATCTTTGCATACTCACCTAAATTATATTGGCATTTCGTTTTATTTTGATGGGAATAAAAACTTGAAACTTCATATACATAAGGAGTTAACTCTCCAAGTTTTCTAAATATGTCATATCATTTATATTGTTTACTGTTAGTTTTATTCTCTACTTGTATTTATCTTAATCAAATTGTTTATATCATTTTTCTCTCTCCTCATTTAAAGAGATAATATAATATTATTTAATTCCTCTCTCCTCATTTAAAGAGATTATTATTATATTATTATATTATGATTATAATTATGATTATTTATTATTATTTAGTATTATATTATTATATTATTATATTATGATTATGATTATATTATTATTACATTATAATTATGATTACAACTATGATTATTATTATTTTATTATGTTATATTATATTATTATATTATGATTATATTTATGATTATATTTATTATTATGATTATAATAATAATAATAATAATTATTATATTATATTATGATTATGATTAAAATTTATTATTATATTATTATATTATGATTATGGTTATATTATTATATTATTACGATTACGACTATGATTATTATTATCATGATAATGATTATTATTTTATTATTATTTAATTATATTATATTATATTATGATTATGATGATAATTATAGTTATAATTTTTTATTATTATATTATAATTATATTTTTATTTTTATTATATTATCATGATTATAATTATGAATATTATCATTTATTATGATTATTATTATTATTATTATTATTTTACTAATATTATTATTATCATCATCATTATTAGTATCATAATCATTCATATTTTAACTATTCTGATTAACAACTGTCAAACAACATTTTCGCTCTTCTGAATAATCAAAAATATCACTCTTCTAAAATGACACTATTCTATCACTCTTCCAAAACTATTCATTGAACCTAAATATATACAATTAGGGTTAATATATTTATTTTAGGAATTAAAGGGGTTCACGCGATCACTCGTTTGAATATCAAAACGACTCGGAATATACTGTTATGAAAGAAAAATAAAATAAAAAGCTGATCAACTTTGATTAAGCTCTCCATTTTGAAAAGTAACGAAGACACCAAGTACCACACGTTTAATGAGATGAAACCCAGCAGGAAATATAAGCCATGTATGAAATATGAAAGGAGCTGGCTTAAAACCATAGAAGAAAAGTGAACAAATTTGATTTTCTTTTTTTGTGGGGAGTTGTGCTTGCTTGTGGATTTTTGAACAAGCATAAACTTCACTACTTCACTACTGTTTCTTAAAACAAATGAAGAGTGCATGAATTGTGGAGATTAAATAATAATTGTGCATGATGATTTATGAGTATGCTAACGGCGTGGAAACATACACCATTAAAATAAACTAGGGGGTACAAACTACTTAATTATGTACTCATGTTTATTTCAGGAACTATAAAAAGGGATCATACGATGACTCATTTGAGTATCAAAACAATTCCGAATATACTGGTATGAAAAAGAACTCAGTACTCAAACTTCGATTAAGCTCTCCATTCGAAAAGTAAACTAGAGACCATGTACCTCCGTTTAATAAAACTAAAACCAACTGAAGCTGGCTCAAAACGGAAGAATTTTGTACCTCTGAGGCTATGCTATTATTACAAAATGTGATTTACGTTTAGTGATAATTGTGTATCCAAGGTTTACCAACATTATTTCTCGGGGCTTTTCATGCAATCTCCACTAGTGACTAGTGAGCTAGAGAAATAATTTACATCCTTCTCTCGGTTTATTCGCTTGAATTTCTGTGCTTAATTAATTTCTATTTAACTGCGTATTTCTCTAGATAATAATATAAAACCCAAAATAAGCAAAAGATAAAGCACAGAAAAAAAGCAAGGAAAACGCAACAAGCAATATAGTACCGCTAGCACAGAGCATAATAAATACTGGCAATTCTTGATGCAAACATGCATCATATCTAAGAGAGCCCAAACAAGACCAATGAGCTGCATTCTTCCAAAGACCAAAACATAATCGATCCACAGATTCAAACCTAAATGCTGACAATCATATGTATATTTTTTTTAAAATTAACCCTTTCTTTAATTAAAAAGCATCGATATGAGCATGATTTAGGGACAGCTCCTTTTGTTTTTCAATGACTTCCACTGTTTGAAAATGTACTGGATAATCTCCTTGAGTGTCGCCTTGCGATTCTCTTTAGCTTTCCATATCTCTTTAACCGAGTGGCGACCGTTAGGATTGTACTCATTCAACTCAAGAAGTGCAGTTTTGATTGCCTCATACACCTCGTCACCGTAAGTATTCTTCACCCCAACAAGCTTCTCATCATCCTCTATTACCACCTGTACTAACAAAACAAGCAGGAAAACACAATGCATTAAGGATGATTGCTTTTTAAATGGTTTGGGATAGGTGAGAATACTGACCTCAACCTAATGGCCAACCCAACTAGCCAAGTACCCAATAATGTGTGGAGTTAGCAGGTACGATCTTCGGATGAGGTTCCTTGACCTAGATAAGGATTGTCTGGTTAATTAGCTATTAACCTAAGTGCTTTGCTTGACCCCTAGGAGGGCCCCACCAGACGCACATTTTTTTCTTTTTAAATAAAATCTACTTGCTCAAAAGGTACATGATCTGACTGTTTCATCCTTTTCTGGCCCAACAAGATTCTCTATAAGAAAATTGGCCCACATGAGGCATATGGAACCCAAAAAGACAAGGTAACTAGTACAAGTAGATCTTTCACTGACCAAAACCAACACATTGCAGTGCCAAAAGAAAATGAAAGTAAAACAACTTAAACCAAGAGAATAAGGGTTCTAATTGCCTTTTCATCTCCTCGAGGGCCATCTTTCTTGAATGGGCACCATTCAGGATTCTTGAGCATGTCTTGCCACTTAGCAAAGGAAGTTGCGGCCCATGTTTCAGCATTCTTTCCTGGTGGTGCTGATTTTTTAAACACCATTGTGTTAAGCTCCCCCATCCCTTTTAGTACAATAGCTGTGCGGGGTCCCAAAATGTTTCCCAATCCCTGTATAATTAACCAAAGATTAACCTATATTACATATACTTACATTTACTGGTGCTCATAATTTCCTGTACTTAATTAATTACTATTTTTAAACATGAGGTAATTCGCTTCTGTAATTTTCAGATAAGAATTTTTTTTTTCCTGGAAAGAGTAGATTGATATTGATACCTGGATCAGTTCCTTCCTGGCTTCCTCAACCTCATCTCTGGCTTTGCTCTCTCTTTCAGCAAGACCTTTATTGAGTTCTTCAATATACTCCAATCCCTCTATTTTATCATGTAATTCTTCCTTCAGCCCTTCTATTTTTTCCTTCTCTGCTGATTCATCATCACCGCCTCCGATGTGGTGCCTCACCTTCATCTGTCCTTTTAGCTTCTCTATTTCCAGTTCGAGTTGCTGCTTTGCATCCAATTCTTTTTGCAATTGGAGAATCCTTTTCAGATTTCCCTCTTTCTCCCTCTACCATTGATATAATTCACATTAGAAGTTTGTTGAGAGTTCATAATTGTATCAGGATGGATGATTACAAACTACTTCTGAGTATGCCAAACATGAAAGGGAATATATATTGACTGCACATGGAAAATTGAAAAGAAAAAATGGACTGAACTACTGCAATTAGATTTTTGTCCTGAAGTTAATCAATGCTTTTTTGGAATCAAATGTGAGATTTCGGCATTACTTCAATACAATGAAGTCATACAGAAGCAGATGCCAGCCATCCGTACCAAAATTAGAACTACAGAGCAGAGTAATTGATAGGATTAGAGAATGAGAGGAAGAGAGAATGATAACAATCTTTATTATTTTGGAATAATTTGATTACAATGGTAAAACCTTTATTTATAAATTAATGGTCTAACTAACTAATAACTTATCTAGTTAACTAATTCTAATCTCTAAACATCTCCCACATCACACATCACACATTGACACAATATCTCCTATACAATTCTACTCATCTCAATCTATATCTCTAACATCCCCTCAAACTCATCATGCGGTACGCATGATGAGTTTGCACATATTGTGAGTTATAACATCTCGTCTTGTAATTTTGATTTTCAGTTACATCACGGGTCTCCTTGAAGAAAGAAAATAGAGAGGAATGAACTCTTATAGCTCTCTCAAAAAAAACCTATTGAATACTTCATGCTCTTTTTGAGATATTTTTGAAACATCAATAAAAGAATATTTTGTCATTTTTAACAACAATTCGAGACTCATTTGAGTTCTCTTGAAAAGAAATGAAAAGAATAGAGGAATAAGGAGAAGCGGAGTCCGGTGCATTGTTGGATCAATTGGAATTTGATTGGAAATAGGGTTTTGGTTGTGAATTCTATAAAGGTTTTGGAAAATTATAGATGAAATTAGATGACCGTTATTTCATCTTTGAGCTTAATTTGACTCATCAGTAACTGGTTATGCAGCAATTGGTTTTGTGGAACCTGATTTTGTATCATCTAGTTTTGCTGAAACTGGTTCTGTGACGGATGTTAATTCAGTAGGTTCCTTTGTTGTAACACTCTTTTTGTTAATGTTAAGCTTGTTATCAAGTGCAACGAGGAGGTTCGACAACGGGATAAGGATTAGGCCAAGTACATAGTCCTGCAAGTAGTTTTGAACTCTATTGTTTGTTGAGCATCCATATCTCACACTGTACTGACAATTCCAGCGCATAGACCCAAGCCGCAACGGCTCATTGAACTTTGGTAATGGTATTAGTTGATTCTTGAGTCGGGTATAGTGATATTGTCATAATTGTTACTTGATAGATTACCACATATAAGTAGCCAAGAAAAGGTGTGCCTTCTTCATTCATGGTTGTCCACTCTTGATTGGCAGATGAGACTACAACTTGATTGTTGCTGATCACTCAAGCAAGCTCTAATCTTTGAATGGCGACCTCGCAAGCTTGAGGTTCTTTGGCGGTCCTGTGATTTTCAATTTATAAAAAGCTACTGGAGTTCAAGTAGTAGGTCTGGGGAGAAAAAGGAGGTAGAGGCGGAGTCCTCTAGCGAAGGAAGGGAAGCAAGGTCATGAGCTTGATCGTGAGTGGACAGATTGGCGAGATCACGAGCTCTTTCTCTCTTGATCGCGAGTGGACAGGACAGATGGAAGTGCAGACCGAATCAATCACTCAAAGAGGTTCTACAAGGCGAGCTTTGAAATTGAGGTACCTTTTTCGCTCAGCGACGATGGTGTACGGGTTCCAATTGCAGAACTAGAGTGACAGAGTAGAGGCGAGTCTGTTGGCTTGTCGGAGAAGGTGATTTCTTGATCAGAGAGGAGATAAGTAGAGAGGAAGTCTTGTTAGATGAAGCGACATAGAATGTCGGAGAAGAAACTGCACGATGGAGAAGAAACTACACGATGGAGAAGAAACTGCACGATCAGCGATCAATGAATTTCTTGAGCACCGATCAGCAAATTTGAAGCAACAATGGTCTTGATTGTGATCGAGGAATTAATCATATCAAATCAAGTAGATCTTGTGGAGAAGAAACACGAGAGAGGCATAATAGAAGAATAGAATAGAGATTTATCGTTGGAATAAAATGTAAGAATAGCATAATAGAAAGTCTATTTATTGGGAATAACTGAGAAAAAGGGAATAAATGCTGGAATAGAATGGGATAAGGTCCACAGATTCTGGAATCGACGTTGACCTAATTCCAACGATATTATTGCTCTTATATCATGATAGGATTAGAGAATGAGAGGGAAGAGACAGAATGATAACAATCTTTATTATTTTGGAATGATTTGATTATAATGATAAAACCTCTATTTATAAATTAATAATCTAACTAACTAACAACTTGTCTAATTAACTAATCATAATCACTAAACCATTGGAATAATAGAAAGACAAACAAACACACTAAAAAATAATTTCTACTTAAACTCTTTTCTTAACTCATTGTATATTGAAGGCATACAATTACATAATATTTTATGGTTTATATAGCATAGAACTTTCTCAAATTAACTCTACTACATTCCTAAAATATAATCCACATTTCTATAAATTACCCCCACTAATCCACTACTTTCTAAATACAGTTGTCTACTAATTTTGGCTACTGCCTTACATAAAATACCCCTACAATCATTCTATGTTTTTTGCTTAAATTAGTTTTACCAAAATAAATAAAAAATATTTTAGAAATATATTTTGAATCAATTCTCAACACTCCCCCGTGATTCAAAATTGCCAACTCCAAGAGCTGATCGATATTGTTCGAGTTAGCTTCCTACTAATGCCTTTGTAAGCATGTCTGCTACCAGCTCAAAATCAACAAGCATACGTCTCAACCAAATTGCTTGACACGCTGCCACATTTACTACATTATACTTAGCTTCTTTTGCCAAAACTTCTTTTTTCGTATATACCATATCCCATTTAATCTCAATCTATTCTTTTTCTGATTGTAACCTCTCTTCCTCTTCACATTGAGCTAATGCTAGATCCTTATTTAATCTGATCGGGATCAACCCTGACACCTTTCTTCCTCTCTAAGCACTCTACATACTTCACATGCTCATTCTCACTGCCAATACTCACCATGACAGCCTCTTTATTAGAAATTTTAAGCTCCCCTTGCACAACTTCAAAAATTGCTCGTGCCTCTTCACACACAACTGCCTCAGAGTACAATTTCATTCCTTCTGAAATATATAGACGAACTGAGCTTTGAGGATCAACTGCATCTTCAGCCAAATATAATTCTACCTCAGAGTACAATTTCATTCCTTCTGAAATATATAGATGAACTGAGCTTTGAGGATCAACTGCATCTTCAGCCAAATATAATCCCTTAGCTATTGTGATTGTTATCGAATCACCCTCCTTTGTCACGACATTTTATTAAAAAGTTTTTCAACCCAAAATACTTTCAACTAACCATCTCTCATACCTTACTCATGGTGGCACCCGTTGGTATATGACACCACTTTATGTCTCCACCAAAAAAAGTTTATAGGTTTTTAAAAGTTTTTCTTTTACTGTCACATTAGCGGTTTCACTCACATATTTTTCTTCAACGATTTTGGCCATAAATAACTGTGCATGATTGTCCTTCTCTTCGAAAAATCTTGCATGTCCTTCCTTTTTTTTCTTCTTATAACAGTTGGTTTGCACATGACCGAACTTATGATAATTATAGCATTCCACTTGGCCTTTTTCCTTTTTCCTTTTGCTTCTTGTAACAATAGGCTTGCATATATCCTTTCTTGTGACAATAATAACACTCCATGTCTTTTTTTGATTGATTAGAGTGTTGTTGGTTGTCTCTGCTGCTCATGCTTATTCCAAGACCTCTTCCGCTGTGACTACTTCCTTGAAATGCTTTTGGTGAGGAACGCCTTAGAATCATCCTTCTCTTTAGATCTGTTGAGTCGAGCTTCATGGACCTGTAGTGATCCCATCAACTCATCAAACGTGTATGTGGATAGGTCTTTAAACTCTTCAATCGCTGCCACCACATGATCAAACTTGGTTGTCAAACTACACAACACCATCACAACTATAGATCTGATTGACTATTGTTGTAACTCATGTGAGAAATGATTGAACCGACTCATCTTGGTTCATGTTCAACGTCTCAAGCCCTACAACTTGATGGCTACTACCTTGGAACTTCCTTGAAATATTGTTTTCATAATAGTTCAGGCCTCCTTTGTAGTTTCTGCAACTGCAATCTTCACAAACACCGTGTCATGTACGACTTGCTAAATGAAGAAGAGTGCCTCTGCATCTCTCTTGGTTGTGTCGATTGGTGTTGGATCAGAATTCAATGCTCCAATATCTACCAGTTCCCATAATCCATGAGATTTCAGCATCGTATACATCTTGATGCTCTAAAACTCATAGTTTTCTCCTTTGAACAACGGTAACATCAGATTGGACATGCTGATGATAACGTTGCTGCTTGCTTCTGCCATTGAAACAGCCCCAATGTGATCGACATGCTCTGATACCAAATTATTGGAATAATAGAAGCACAAACAAACACACTAACAAATAATTTCTACTAAAACTCTTTTCTCAACTCATTATATATTAGAGACATACAATTACATAATATTCTATGATTTATATAGCATAGAACTTTCTCAAATTAACTCTACTACATTCCTAAAATATGATCCACTCTTTTCTATAAATTACCCCACTAATCCATTACTTCCTAAATATAATTGTCTACTAATTTTGACTACTGCCTTTCCTAAAATACCCCTACAATCATTCTATGTTTTTTGCTGAAATTAGCTCTACCAAAATAATTTTCTAAATAAAAAATATTTTAGAAATATATTTTAAATCAATTCTCAATATAAACATCTCTCACATCACACATCACATAATATCTCCTATACAATTTTACTCATCTCAACCTATACCTCTAACAGTAATACAAACCTTTTGTTTCTCAATGAGCATCAACACTTCTTCATTTGCCTTCTGCTGCTCAATTTCGGCTCTCTGGGAAAAGAAAAACGAAGAGAAAATGTTTAGCAAGGTAAATAACATTCGGACTAAAGCACACAACCTTTAATGCATGCATGTTAACCTTAAGCACTTGAAAGGAAAGTAAGAGTGCCAGTACAGGCCAGTTGTGTACATTCAATCATTGTGTAGTACAACAGCAATGCACCACGGACCTGTTAGTATGACAAAAAATAACTACTTGCACAAAGTCATTTAAGTGTTTATGTTTCTTAGAATACCTTTTGCCTTTCATTTGCAAGCTCTTGTTTGTTGATTTCATATTGAGAGGACTCGATGGTAAGCTGCCTGTTTTGTTCCTCCAGTAGCCTCCTTTTATATTCCAATTCTGCCCTCATTTTTTCATTCTGTTCCAGTACCGATTGATGATGTACACAGAACTCCTTTTCCAACATTTTCAGTTCTGATATTGCAAAGAACAAAATTCAAGCTATTGGCATTTGCATTGAAAGAAATAAAGTGTTAAGATAAGCTACTACTCACTAGGCAGAAAACACAGAATTGGACCTGCACAAACCAATGAGATGGTTCTAACAACATCTATCCCTGCTTATACAAATTAGATAATTATTTTTAAAACATATTTTAACATATCTAAGGTAAATTTCTATGGACAAAGGTCTCAAAGAGAGTTCCAACTTCCAACTAGTAGATGGTAGACATTGGAAGTTCAAACTAACCTTCATTATAGGTTTGAGTAAGCCTTCCTGTATCCTCCATAGCTTGAGCAAGGGACATGGCAGACGTATTGCACTTCCACTGCATTTCATATATGTCCTGGTTCATGGCATCAATCTGTCCTGCTAAGTGGGACACACGAAAACCAGTCTTGGTCGACTCGTCCCTCGCAACATCATCAACTGATTTCAGAACCCCATGCTGCCTCAGATGATCTGCAACCAGACCTGACCTGTTAAAATCAACCTCCATGGCAATCCACCCATGAACCTCTTTTGATTTATTATCCCACTGTTTCCAACTGAGTCGACCCACCCCACTGGAATGGAAATGTTTGTCGAATGACATCGCATTGCGAAAACCATCCCAGTCAGCACTGAAATCTACTATGCACTTGCCAGTGTGCCCCTTGCAGTCCCATACGGGAAAAACCTCAGAAGGGTTGAATTGAGAGATCATTTCTTTGATTTCATCAGCTGTCATGCCCGTGTATTTGTCACCTTTGTACTTGACAGGCAGATTTACCAGAATAGCCTTCCAGGGCCAGACATACTTCTCTTCATCTTTTCTATGAGGGGGGACTGGGTTGATAGCCACAACCTGGTGAGCTAGTTTAGAGTCCACCAAGTCATGCTTCATATACTTGGCAAGAGCTTGGTGCTGGGCTTTAATTTTCGGCCGGTGCTTAAGGGATGTACCAATGCCACTTGCATGTTGAAGGATATCTACATAATGGTATCTTTGTTTTTTCTTGGATGGACAAAAGGGGCATTTGTAAGCACCTGATTTCTTAACCTTGTAGTGTTTTGACTGCAATTGAGAGTAGATTTTTTTGACGCAGTCTGTAATCTCCGACTCACTGATATCAGATAGTTCTTCTTCTATGTCCGAGCTGTTGGTCATTTGGTTATGGCAATAACACAAATCTGGAAACAACTAAAGAACACGAAAAATAAAAAAATAAAAAACAGAAGGGAGTTAGTGATTTGCTCAAAACCCGCATCCATCTGAACATCTAATTTGCATATATAATTGTATACGAATAAAGACAGTAAGAACATGTAATTGTTAAAGAAATGAGCAGAATGGACATTTTTCAATGAAATATACTTAGTTTATACTTTATACTAAATTTGTAAACACATCTTACCCATTTGATTTATTGAGATATTTACCTCATAAACAAGCATGTCAAGTTAACAAGCAAGAATCAATTAAAGATTTAGAGAATAAAGAAAAAGAAATTTTCCGTGACCAGCATAAAGCATCAGATTACATTAATTATTGATTGCTCACCATTTGTTTCACTTCACCTGATGAACTCATAGCTGTTTGAATTTGGTTTAATTTGGTCTCATTTTAAATGTTGTTTAGAAAGGAATAAGTAATATTATAACGTAAGTGACAATAAAATTTGTTGCACCCAACATCACCAACAATGCAATAGTTTAAGGAAACAAGGTAACAAGGTTCTGCTTAATTATATCAAACATAAATTAAGTCTGAAATTAAATATAAGAGTTCAAGCAACTTCAATTCATAAAAATCTGATCAATGCTTCAAAATTCAATAATCTCTCCCACTATGAGGAATTGTAATTTCCTAATTTGACTGAAGAATCATAATTAAATATAATCAAGTGAAACTAATATAGAACAATTCATCATATTACAATATCACAGGAGTTATACTGATTACGTAAAGCATTTTAATAACTACAAAGAAAGAGAAAAAAATTCTGAATCACAAGCAATATAACTCGTATGTTCAAAATGTTATTAAAATACTCAGGTATTATGATACACCATACTACCATGAAGTTGTTCCTGAATTTGCTAAAGTACCTTTTACATGTCAAATAAGAATGGGATTAAATATGAGTGTGCACTTGTTGAAGTATGATAAAATCCTTACTTAGGAAAGCAGAGCAGTTATTCACCGACTAAGCCATCATTTCTAAGGAAACTAGATGAACAACTAATCACTATGAACAAAATAAAATTATCTTAAAATAGAATTCAGAGTAAAACCAGATGCTGCTTAAGGCTGCAATCAGTTCTTCATATATTAATACAGAATGCCACGCTCTTTCTCAAAAAGAAATATACATAGTATTCCATGACATGCAAATATTACACCAATTGACTGAATTACCCTTTATATTTCATGCATTTTTTAATGCAAACAAGTAGTTAAAACAGTATGCAAAATCCGTTAACCTCCAAAATAAAGACGTGAACTTACAAAAGAAAAGGCTGCTCATTTACAAAAAAATAAAGCTGCTATGCACATATTAAGTCACAGGGGCGGAGAGAGGTGGACAAGCAGGGCCTGGACCCCAACTTCCCAAAAAATTAGTTAAATTAAGTAGTTAGTGAATAATTTTAATAATAAAACATAAGATTTTCGGTACCCCCCCCCCCCAATTCTTCAATCCTGGTTCCGTCCCTGTTAAGTGGAGTTCAGTAGCTCAAGTAACTTCTAGTAACCAATCAGAAAATCTAAATCTTTATCAGATGCTTAAAAAACCGAAGAATTCACTACATAGTTTCAATGTTATCTATCAAATTTCAACTCATGTTGGTTAGAGCACCCTTTATATCTGCAGTAGTAGCCATGACTAAATATGACAACCGGGTACAGCACTCTAAATTCTACAGGAGGAGTAGACGTAATTTACAAATTACCACAACACTCGATCAATCTCAAGAAGAAAATGAAAAATAAGAAAATAATCAAAGCACTCAACTCTAACAGTAAAGCTTACTATAAGATAGGTTTCTATTGGTGACTATAAGATAGGTTCCATGAGAAAATAAAGTCCAAACGGTTCCCTGAGATTAACATAAAAAATTATAAAATAGGTTTCAGATAAAAAACTTCAACTATTATATAGATATACTTGACAAGAAAAGCACCTACGTTTCAGATTTTTATTTTTCTGGAGATTAGGAGGGGTTCAAGCCACCCAACTTTAAATGTCTGTAAAAGATATCCCATCTGAATTTCCAAATGCATTTTGATACCATAAACAGAGCTCAAAATCTGAAATGTTGGAAAATGAAATTTGTGTTATCAAGTAGATGAAAACCTATATTTCAGAAATTATTATTTGAACCTTGATCCAACAATTTCTGACTTTAAGTTCTAGGAGGTCCTTAACGAGCTTAAACCCTAAACCATTGAACCTATACTAGTCTTAAACTCTAAACCATTGAACCTATGCTGAGTGGTAGCCAAACCCAAATTACCGACAAATTACAGAATATTACACTACAGTAAATTTAACCAATTACAGATAAAATCCAGAACCGACAGCAAAGTTACAATCGGAATTTGGAAGTTTTACGTGAATGGGAAAATGTAAAATTAAAAAAAAAAAAGGATTTGGTGCCTCCAAAGCTAGCCACTAAAATAAGTTCGTCAGGAAGACGCGTGCCAAAAAACCTACCTTTTCAACAAAGTCCAGCGTTAGAACCTTTGGTGAATAACAAGCGCAAAAAGAGGGAAGAGAGAACGAAGGAAGGAAGAAAGGTTTTTCTTGATCAAGTGTGTAGATGGGATTTTTAACACTAAAACTCAGAGAAATCAGTGGATTGACAAAATGCAAGCAACACATAGACGAGCAAAAAACAGGGGAAGAAGAGAATTTTACCAGGCGCTTGGGATTTCTATGGTTTTTTTTCTTTCTTATTTTGAGAAATTTTGTTCTTGGTTGTTTTTAAATATGAAGAGTGAAGAGAGGAGATGGAACTGGAAGGAACGCCTGTCGCCTGTCGCCTGGCTGGTCATGTTGTACTTTTAACCTCGGTTTTGGTTGCTCTTTCTCGTGCTAGTATGAACTCTTGGTTGAACTAGGTTCAGTTTTCATTAGTAGACCATTATACAATGTAATGCGTTTAGACTTTACACTAATAGACTTATAGACTGTATAGTACCAACTCTATGATGGCATGTCAAAGTCATAATTGAAGTGTGATGTATTTCAGGAAAGAAATTTAAGATTCATTGTCTCTATACCCCTCCTGTTTTTAAAAATAACTCAATAGTCGTTAGGTTGGTTTTGTTTTTGGAAGTAGAGAGCATTTTGAATTAAAAATTGAGTTTAAAATTCTTCAAAATCATTAATTTTTACATCGAGATTCATAATTTTAATAAAATTTAAGTTTAAAATTCATAGTTTTAATAAAATTTAAGTTCAAAATTCATACTTTCAATAATCATTATAAATCTCAATGCAAAATTAACGGTTCTAGAATGCTTTGAACCTCTCTCATCTCCTTTGTTTTTACATTCAAATAGTTAATATGAAAATTCAGTTTTACGAATTTCAAATCTGATGCAATTCAATTTACAAACATTTGATGTTGACTACCATTCAAAAAAGAAACACTGAATGTTGAATAAACACAAATTACAAACATTGAATGGATTTGGTTTTTTTTTGGGGTGGGGGGATGGATTTAAAAAGGTAATTTGAATAAAAAAAAAATCCCCTTTCTATTTCTTGGAAAAAAAAGGGGGCATTATTAAAAATGTTCTGCTTTGGTACTTCTCACTTGAATTGGAGAAACTCAGAAACATTTCTGATTAAGGTCCGTCATATTATATCGCCTCAATCGTTATACGAATTCTAATTTCGCAACATATGCCGTTCGCTTTTTGCCAAATATTGTCTGTAATAGAATACAAGTGACGTGGACAAGTTGACACAGACGTCTATTGGGTGAGTAACTGAGTATACAAAAGAAGCAATTGTATTGTATTGTCAAATCTGATTTGCTGTCTGATCTGAAAGTTGGTGCATATCTGTCTTACTGTAGGAGACGGTTCAATATATTCATATTCCACGCAATTGGAGATGAATCAACTAAAAATATGTGGGGCTAATTTTACAATAGATTAAATTTTATATTATAGATATAGTTACATTTGTTGATATCATCATTGCTACGAAATTAATTATACTATATTCTCAGTTATTGTGCATATTAATTATTTTATTATGTAATATATTTGATATTTCACATATATTACTATCATTATCATTATGTATTAATGATATTTAATAAAAAAATAGAAATACTGATGAGTTGTACAATATAGTACACAATAATTTGTATGATGTGTATAGTTAAGCTCGTAACAATGACGGTTGCAATAGACACATCTTCGTGATATATTCTAAAGAGAATAAGATTGAGATTAACAGTTATAATTAAGTTAAATACAATACCGTATTGCAACATAATCTCCGTAATATATTCTAAAGAGAAATATGATTGAGATTAACAGTTATAATTAATTTAAGTACAATACCCACCAAAAATTTTGATACATGCAAGAAGTGCTAAAATAATTTTGAGTGCAGCTGGTATGAAGTACATGGAGAGGTGGTGAGCTTAACTACAAAAAGCAACACATCAGCTCCAAATAAACGAGCTTTAAGTTTGAACTATCGATTTATGTTTCAAATGTTTTTTTTTATTTCTCGAATCATCAGTGTAAGATTCTTAAAGTTAAGAACTAAATTTTTTTCTTCCTTTTGTCTTAATGTACAAAGAATGAGGTTATGGTGTATTAAAATTTACGGATGTATTTCATAATTGAACCGAACACTCAATATGATCTTCATGTCAAACTTTACTAGGTAGTCAAAATTTATATTTTTTAAACTCTTTTTGCTATTTTTTCAAATGAGAAGAAAATATTTTATTTTCAATTTTTAGATCCTTCAATAATAATAACTTTTTTCTCCATCCGAAAAATAGTAAAAATGCAAAAAAAATTAACTAGCTAGTAATTTTGATATGTAGAGCATATTAAGTAGTTCGGATTGATCATCTCTTACTTAAATTTTAAAATTTTGAAATAATGCGCAAAATATATCTGTACATACCGCGTACAAAACCAATTAGAAAAATAAAAACTTTAAACGCAAATGACACGAGGGGATAGGTCAAGAGATCAAAATCATCCTTTTCAGTAGAAGAGAGTTGATCTTCACTGGGAAATTTAAATTTGGGGCATATCTGAGCTTCTTCTCTGTAAAAAAAGGAAAAAAAAAATGAAATCTTGGTTAAAAAAAATGCACATATCCAGGGTTGGATCCAATTCATACCAGGGGGAGACAACTGCCCCTGGATTTTGAAAAACATTGCTTGTCAGTAATACTTTCGGTAATTTGCCTCTTTTGGAATTTTTTTTGCCCCATGAATTATCTGATTAATTTTATTGAGAAAAATATTTAATATCGTGCATAATGAAATAATTATACAAAGATATCAAAATATAAAGTTTCGTATACGGAAAATGTCTTCATCAACTTGATTATCTATTATTTTGAGATTTATTTTGTTGTTATTTTTAATATATAAAATGATATTATTTTAATAATTTTTTTATTATGTAAGAATATATATTAAATTATTATTTTTTATTTAGTTCCCGATTAGTTAATGAATTTGAACACGATAAGCTATTACAATCTGATAAATATCACCTGATCAAAATCCTGCATCTGCCTCTACACATATCTAAGACCAACAAATTTCATTCGTTCAATAGGTATACGGAGTGAAAGCCAATGCTCTGTTCATCCAATACAAAGTACGGGATGAAAGTTAATGCTCAACGCTAACAATTAATTTACTAGTAATTTGTTCGTGCGTTGCTATGTTAATGTCTTTTAAAAATATAAAAATTATGTGAAAATAAAGAAAATAAAAATAAAAATATTTTAATAATTAATATAAATTTTAATCATGAATACATAATTAATATAAATTTTAATCATAAATATATAATTAATATAAAATAAATGAAGAATTGAGAGAAAAGTTGACATTTAGAACTTAAGGAAAGTTAAAATTCATAATTGATGATAATCTAAAAAAATAAAATAGAATAATTATACTCTTAAATTATGCAACATTTCGTATAACAAACAAAATTGAGAGAAAATTATAACTTCAACACAAATAATCATAGAAATAGTAATACTATTTAACGAATAACTCAATCCGATGATTGATATTAGCTCTAAAAATTTAACAAAAAATCTAAACCGTTATAGAATCATGACACTTACATGTTTAATAAGAAGTAGAGATAAAAATGTATATTTTATAAGACTACAACAATTCTGCTTCCTTTATATAACATAACGAGCTAAGAAAATTTTATCTTTACCTTAAAAAAAATTCTATCTATGAAACAATCCCCATCTCCCTCATTTGCATAACCGGTGATTTTCCATCATGATGGACGATTATTCCTCTTAGCTTTTTTATGCTTCCATTGCTTGAAGAAGTACTGGATGACCTCCTTAAGTGTCGCCTTGCGGTTCTCTTTTGTTTTCCAGATCTCCTTGACCGGGTAACGACCACTAGAGTAGGGTTGTACTCAATTTAACTCAGAAGTGCGGTTTTTATGGTTTTATATACCTCCTCCCCATATAAATTCCTCGCCTTGACAATCTTCTCATCATCCTCTTTGAACACCTCCTTTAATTAGAGAGAACAAAAAAGAGTAAATAGGCATA
Source organism: Schoenoplectus triqueter (assembly GCA_964058805.1). Classification (NCBI taxonomy): domain Eukaryota; kingdom Viridiplantae; phylum Streptophyta; class Magnoliopsida; order Poales; family Cyperaceae; genus Schoenoplectus; species Schoenoplectus triqueter. The sequence goes on from CAXKVV010001322.1 coordinate 26,254, forward strand.
TTTTCATTGCAATAAGTATATTTGTTTTCTATGCTTGTAGGATTTTGATAGAGTGAAGCACATTGCCAAATGGTTCCTCTCAGATAAGAGTAATAACCTTGATATTGTGTTTTCAATCTGACGAAGTGTTAAGTTAGCACACCAGGGTCTTTGGATGAGATTTCTTGGCTCAATTTTTTCCCGATGGATGTTTGTTAATTAGTTGATCGAAGTTTGACCACTAAGCTAGGTTGGATAACACCAGACAATTTAATCAGAATATAATTTTCTTACTCAATCATTTTTATCAATTATTGGTCCAAAAATGGTTCTCTATTTTGAATCAGCTTTGCAGACAACAGTTAGAAACCTTTACCATAACACAAGGAAACCAAAATAGTATCATCAATTATGAAAACATACAAACCCTGCTTTATTAACAAAAGCAGATGATGGAAGAAATACAATCATACAAAGAAAGCAAGCAATCTAATTGTTACCTCCTCCTCCCCCTCAGAACCAACCACCTTGAAAGCAAGGTTCGCAAAATCGGAATCAGAATCAGAATCGGCAAGTTGACCATGAAAATAGAATCGGAAGAATCGGATCGGAAATTCATATTTGTTTCAAAAAAAACTTATTTTTCATTAAAAATATAAAAGTATAAAAATATATTTAATCACAAAATAACGTTAAAACAACACATTACACTCAAATAATTCACTATATTAATATAATACAAACATACAAACTGATCAGATAACTTGATACATTTTCACATTTAGAACAAAAGGATACAAAAATAAAAAATATTTAAGTAATGATAAATCAAAATACATATAAAAATTCAAATTTAGATTATATAGAATTATAATTTAAATACATTCATTTACTGTTAGAAACTATGTCGAGCTGGCTAAATCACTTCGTCATTATGATTGCATGTTTGTACATGTGACTCTCTGTCAATAGATATTACAAGGCGTTGCCAAGTACTTAATCAAGTTTTCAATTCTAATTTTTCTATGTGTAAATAAATGAAAGAAATAATAGTCAATTAAGCAAAATAAATTTGATAATTATATAACATATAAAACTGTTATCAATATTATAAACATTATATAGATGGCATTTGCAAATTAATACATCAACAACCTATCAAGTATCAATTGAATTGAATCATTATTTTTTTACAAATTAAAACTTTTAAGTTTTCACACAATCACTATAATTATTTTTCAAAACTCTTCCGGGTTCTAGGTTTGAAATCAGTTGACTCAACCATGACTCGGCCGACTCGGTCAATTTTGGCGATGTTCTTTTAAAAAAATGGTTAAGGAAGTCAAAGGATGCTTAAGAAATAAGAAGGGCAAAGGTGTTGCTGAATCGAACCATAGAGATTTACGATTATGTGAATAAATTAAAATTCTATCAATTTTTTTTTGCAAGGTTAATTCAACACGGAAATTACAGGAGAGCTATTGCTAATACTACAGATACTGTTTAGAGTTACCATGCATACCTTCTGTTGCTCAATGAGCTTCAACACTTCTTCATCTGCTTTCTTCTGTTCAATCTCTGCTTTCTGGAAAACAATTAACAAAGTAAAACTAATTAAATAAGTACTTCAAGCATACAAAATCTTGATCCAAAAAAAGAACTATTTAGATACATCTGAATGACAAAATCAAGGAATGCAACAATACCAGTATGTACTGATTGACATGGGGAAATTAGCAGAAACAAACCAGCTAAAAGAACTAACGATACACTAAAAGTAACTCTTTTAACTTTATTAATTGAACATTCCTGTATCTCTTCAGGATCAGACCCGTGAAGAGATCACTGAGATCGGAACCGTATCCTCGCGTACAGTGGGCAGTTCAGGAGCGGAAAACAGTGACGAAAAAAGAAGACGGATAATGCTGTAACTTTTACGGATGATATCGATTCACCGAGATCTGGGATGTTGATTGAGGAGTGTATTTCTTTCGAATGAATTTTATAGATGTGTATTTGATTTTTTTTTGGAAGAAATATGAAAAGTTATTTTTAACTTGTATAAAATTATTTTATATGCATTCCTTATATAAATTCCACACAATTTTTTTAGAATATATAGTGAGAATAAATCTAGCGTGTTCTTAAATTTACGGAGATCTTCCGTGAATTTAACTCAAAAAATATATCAAATTATCTCTAAATTTTGATTTACTATGCTCATTAAATTCTTCTTATGAAAATCTTATGGGATACAAAAATTTGAGGTATTTCGAGTTTTCAAAGTCATCGTTTTCAATTTTTAAAAATAGTGTACAAATATTAAATTTTTTATTATTTTTTTAGAGTTGATTTTCAAAAATTAAAAACGAACATTTAGAAAATTCAAAACACCTCAATTTTTTTTGCATCCCACAAAATTTTCATATGAAAAATTTAATGAGTATGATAAATTAAAATTTAGAAATGATTTGATATATTTTTTTAGTTACTCACGAAATATCTCCCTGAGCTTAAGAGCACACTAGATTTACTCATATATATATATATATATATATATATATATATATATATAAACTTAATGTGCTCCTATGAGCACAGAGCCCTTCATAATTTTATTTCAAAAAACATATCAAATGATCTCTAAATTTTGATTTATCACTCTCATTAAATTCTTATATTGAAATCTTATGGGGTATAAAAATTTAGGGTGTTTTGAGTTTTCTAAACCGCTCTTTTTAATTTTTGAAAATAATATACAAATATTAATTTTTTTATTATTTTTTTAGAGTTGATTTTCAAAAATTAAAAAGAGTGATTTAAAAATTTTGAAACACCTCAAATTTTTGTACCCCATAAGATTTCAATATGAAGAATTTAATGAGAGTGATAAATCAAATTTTAAAAATCATTTGTTATATTTTTTATATAGGATAACAGAGAGGCTCCTTACTCCTAGGAGCACGCTAGCTGAGCTTATATATTGATACAAAAGTTGATATTAAAATTGATACCATTAACTTGAATATAAAATTAACTTAAATACTAAGTTATATGCTTGATTAATAAGTACATTAAGATTAACATAAATATCAAGTTTATTAATTTAAATATCAAATGGATCAACTTAAATAATAAGTTCGCTAACTTAAATCAACATAAATAACATAAATATCAAGTTCACTAATTTAAATACAAAGTTAATTAACTTAAATAACAAGGAGAGATAGCGAAAGAGGGCGAGAGAGAAAAACAGAATGAGAGAGATTGAGTGATTAGGAGAGAGATCATTAGAGAGTATAGGTTTATTTAAGTTAATTTTTTATTATATTTAAGTGAATTTAATTTTGATTCCGAGATCAAAAATTGAAGTATAAAAATCTCAATATCAACTTTAATATTGATATTGGTATCGCCCAAAATTTTTCATTGATGAATAACAAATATTATCCTTAATGACTAAGTTATTTGAGGATTACTATCGTGTAGAAATAATATTCCTATTTCATACGGTACATGGTAGATCATCATATATTGTTTGCTCTCTCTGTACATAGGACATATCTTTTCCGGATAAAAAGAAGGGAATCAGTTGATAATGGATTATTTGACAATATTAACAATGATATTTTAATTAAATTATAAAAAATTATAGATATATTACTCAACTTATAAATACATTATGTTTTAAATTTCATGTAGTTTAGTAATTATTTGATAGTTCATTGAAAAGTATCAAAATTTTATATAATTAATGTTGTAACTCAGTTTTATCTCGACAATATAGTCCTCAAATAATTATTAATTAAAAGTCAACTTTCACCTTAAATATATTACATACATACTACAAATGAGGAAAGAAAAGTATATATGACCCATTTGATTAAATAGATGAAATAAATAAAAAAAATTAATGATGTGGAAGGTTTGATGATGTGGCATGCATGAGAGACTAGAAGATTTTTTATGAAATATAATTTATATTGGTTATAATTTAACAGTCTTTAATGGACCATCAAATAATAACTAAATTGCATGAAATTTGTCTCTCATTATATTTTATTTAGACTGTCATTGTCAAGATTGTAAAAAAAAAATACATTGTCAATTGACATCCCTCCCCTTGAAAGAAAGGATTATTCATTTGACAAATTTTGGAATATTTTTTCTGAACGATAAAAAATAATTATTATGATTTATGTTAAAGCAAACCTGAAGTTATTATTTTTTTGTGAATATTAAAAAATGATAAATAATATACGTACCGGATAAAAACATCTCTCAATTCAAATGTAAAAAATCGATAGAATCTTCTTAATAAATCATACTAAGAAATGTGTCGTCTCTGAGTAAATCTTAGATGCAAAGGTCTTTTGTTCTAGATTGTTGGAAAAAGAAAGTACTAGTGCAAAAAAGTCTTTAGAGTCGATCGTAAATTCAAAGCAATGCATTCCTGAGAGCGCCAAATTCGTCGGTGCTTTTAACAAAAAAAAACATTATATTCTTTAAATTTCGAACTATATTGCTCAATATTTTTATATAAAAATCTCAAAAGATACATATATTTCCTATTTTGAAATATTTATTTTAGATTTTTTTTAAAATGAGATGTTTTTATATACATGCATTTTATTTTATTATATTCTGGACTCATTAAAAAATATTTCAAAATATCTAATAATATTTTGATATAAAATATTTATCAATATATATCGAAATCAAAAGAAGATAAATTATTTTTTATTCAAGAGCACCACAAATCTCTTGATGGTCTTAATAACCACTAACTTTATACTTCATCACACTTTTTTTCTTAAAAAGATGCATTTTTCTTATATAGTCGCAAGTAAATTTAGAGCGTTGAAAGTTTGAACCAGATCGCCTGCTCATTTGCGGGAAAGAAAATCATGCAAGCTGATAATTTGGATTAACTATTGTTCAATAAATGTTTACTCCAAATTTAATATCTATTAATGCGTTGTCGCTTTAGATTTTAAAATAAAATAATAATTTTTTTTTTGTTTTCCGCATTTTACATACCTAGACTTCAATTATAAAAATAAAATAAAATTGATCTAGACAAAGGTCCAGACAAACTTAGAAATTTCTGTCTCCAAGTTGATGTATAAATTGAAACATTTTCTTAATCAAATTGATATCCGATAATCTATACTATTATATAAAGCATCTAAGAATTGGAGAGTCCATTTTTTATCATGGTATTTTTTTTATTATACCCATTTTATCTCTCAATTAGACGGATAATATTTATTTTTAGTTGATCGAACGTATGTGATCGCATCCATTGATCCCCTCTTTCTCTCCATTTTTTTTCCATATATACTATTATTTTTCATAATATTATTTTTTATTTAGCAACATTGTGCATATTTGGTAAGAAATTAATGGTGATAATATATGTTAGAATAATTTAATTTTCTTGTCATAAAAATCATGAATCATTAACTCATATTATGCAAAAATCTCATCCAAAATTAAATATAGTCTTTATTATAGGTTTTCTTTATAATTTAGTTAATTTATAATTCAATATTAGATAAATATGATTTTTTTATCTTATAATGTTTTAATATTTAAATAAAAGAGTTTGCTGCAACACGCGGGTATATAGCTAGTGATATTTAATATATGAAAAGGTACAACGAAATTGCAATAATTGCTCGAATTGCAACTTTAAATAAAGTTAGAATTTAAATTATCTTTTTAAAAAATGCAAATTACTATTTTTTATGTTTATTCAGATTTAATGTAGCGAATTTAAATGTCAATATAGTTACCTCGTAATTTAATTCAAAAACTTTCTGGGTCAAATATATTTTCGGAAGTGGGAAATAAGAGATATTTTTCAAAGAGAGAAATAATAAAATGAAGTGTACATGAATTAACCATTCCTGTCATTTCCTTTTTCTAATGGAAATATATTAAAAACACGGAGCTGATATATGGATACTGTCATTCATTTTAGTCAATGAGACTGATCTTATTATTGACATTATTTTTTTTCCTTTCATCCTAACAATTTCAACATTCAACTTAATTATTCATAATACTTTGTTATTCAACTTCAACGAATTATTTTTCATATTAGTGATATTCAAACTAATGATGGATCTATGTATATTAAAATTTAAATAATCTAAAAATACTTATTTTATTTGAATAATATATTTGATATAGATATGGTAACATATTTCTATCACTTTTCTAACAATAAAATAAAATTCAAATTATTGATATGAAAAGAAAAGGATTTTTAAAAAGAAAGAGGTTAACATGTCTCTTCCGAATCATATATTTTCATATAACTTTCTTTTCCTTAATTCCAGAACTAAAAAAAAAAAGATAACCAGGACCCTCCAAAATTTTCTCCCAGGACACAATTTGATTCCTCAAACTCACATAATCGCTGAGCTTTTGTTATCTTGAATTTCCCCGTGGCAAAAACACCTAACATGTTTCTTTTTCCCAAGTTGTAAATGTAATCTTCTATTTCTGTGAAAGGAATCAGTGATGTTGGTATTTTTAAAGAAAAAAAAAGACTAATGAGAACAATATCAAAGAGGAAGGTCTATTCATATAATACATACGTCAACATATCTAGGGGTTTGTTTGATATTTGGTGGAATAGCAGTTAGAATAGAATAGCTATTCCGATGAATTAATTTGTCAAATGAATTTTAGACTAAGTATAAGAGTGCTAATCCGGTATACCAAGTTATAGGTGGTATACCAGATTAGCTCTTGTCGGAATAGCGATTATTATTTGATTATGTTGTATTATATTATTATATTATTATATTTTGATTATGATTTATTATAATACTAATATTATGATGATTATTTATTTAATAATAATAATAATATTATTATTATTATATTAACATCATTGTTAGTATTATTATTATATGATTAATTTATTATTATTTATTATTTTATTATAATAATTATGATTTTAGTATTATATTATCATATTATGATTATAAAAATATAATTATATAATTATTATATTATTATGATTATGATTATTTATTATTATTATTATATATTATTTTGATTATGATTATAATTTTATTATTATGATTATGGTTATATTATTATTATATTATTATGATTATGACTATAATTATTAGGGAAAATTGTTTTTTTGCCACTGCAAAGTTTGAAATTTAGGTTTTTGGCACTGCAAACTTTCAATTGATAAATATGCCATTACAAAATAGATTTATTCTGATATTTGCCATTATGTATATTAAATCATAATTAAAAAAATATTTTTTTTCTTAATACCAATTATACCCTTCCTGTCCCTCTGTTTTTGACGGAAAAAAAAAACCTACGACTTTCAATTGATAAAAATCACCAAGACTTTCAATTGACGGAAAAAAAAATTCACCAAGACAAATCACGTAGGAGAAATCGCGTGGAGACAAATCACGCAGGGTGCAAAGTGCATAGGCGAAATCGCGTGGAGCAAAGTCGCAGGGAATTTGGTTCGGCGGAAATTAGGGTTTCGCCAGAATCGCCAAAGCTTCTTTTGTCCGAATCGCGTGGAGCAAAGTCGTAGGGTTTTTTTTCCGTCAAAAACAGAGGGACAGGAAGGGTATAATTGGTATTAAGAATTTTTTTTTAATTATGATTAAATATACATAATGACAAATATCAGAATAAATCTATTTTGTAATGGCATATTTATCAATTGAAAGTTTTCAGTGGCAAAAACCTAAATTTTAAACTTTGCAGTGGCAAAAAAACAATTTTCCCTAATTATTATTACTTTGAATTATTATTATTATATTATTATATTATATTATGTTATAACTATATTATTATGATTATGATTATAATTATTTATTATTATTATTATTATTATTATATTATGATTATGATTATAATTTTTCTTATTATATTATTATATTATTATATTATGATTATATTATTAGAACGATGATTATTTATTATTATTATATTATTATGATTATGATTATAAATTATGATCATTATTTTATTACTATTATGATATTATCATTATTATTACTACTATTACTATTATTTTACTATTATCATCATCATCATCATCATCATCATTGTTAGTATCATAATTATCTATATTTTAACTATTTTGATTAACAACTGCCAAATTATATTTTTGCTCTTCCGAATAGTCAAGAATATCACTCTTCCAAAAATATACTATTCTATCACTCTTCCAAAATTACCATTTTCCCAAAGCTATTCCTTAATTTGCCAAACGAACCCCTAATACTTTTCTAATGGGTTTTTGAAGATATACAGAGGATAAGTAATATAATTATTTAACGGAGACTCGTTAAGTGTTATTAGTACAAAAAAATTATAGAAATAAGCAAATACATATGGTTATAACCGATTAATCCATCTTGTGGGCAGCATATACCTACCCACAGGTGGGCACATTCGGTTCCTTTGCCAACCCAAAACTACTCTCTTTAATCCGGTACAACATCCAATCCCAATTAGGGCTGTACAAACAAACCCGAGCTCGATTCAGATTTGAGTTAATCTGAATCGATAGTTAAATGAGCTGAGTTTAAGTTGGATTTGGCTTGGTTCATGGCTTGACTCGGATGGAATAATAATAATTTATAATTTTTTTGCTAAACTCTAATTCAATAATTTATCTCTCATCATCTCTCCATCTCACAATCTCAACTACTTAACGACTTTTAGTACTCACTCGTGACTCAGCTCATATATCTGACTTCACTTACGAAGCTACATAGTAGCTCTGATCCCAGGACCCCGCTGAAAAATAAAAAGAACACAGGGAACCCATTGAGAAAAGAATAATGACCCCAGTGAAGAAGATCAGGACCCCCAAATCCCAGATATTGGTGATTTCGACTCCGATTCGCATACTCGCGTCGTGTACTCGCGACTCCGACTCCGCCCCTCGTGTCTCCTCAGTTCTCCCTTTGCAACTCCTTAGACTCGCGTCTCTTCTGACTCGTACTCGCCGGCTTGCCCCTATCGACGCTGTCATCGCTGCTCTGATTCCGCTCCTGCTTAATCCTTAGGTTTTCAAATGGCAACTACATGTTAAATTCTCGGTGAAGGAGATATTTCTTACAGCTCAGTGTTTATTTGTCCTGAGGTCAAGTCTCCTTCGTCTTCTGGTTAGCAAGTAAATTTCTTTCGTTTCTTTCGTCTTCTGGTTAATTTCTTTCTCAGTTCACAGTTTTAATTGTTGTCGTGAACAAGCACTTAAAGAACGCTGACCAGTCTTTTTTTGTCTATCTTAAATGGTATAAAAAATTAAAAATTGATTCCATCATTCCAAGAAATTTCAAAATCTCTGTACTAGAAAAACTGAAAAGGAAAAAAAATCTCATTTAAGGCATGACCGCATGGGGAACGTGCATCAGGTGAAATTCTGGTATCTTTGTTGACATGTGATCATATGAGGCTTAATCTGTACAAATAAATAAATATAAAAGTAAAACACAATAATTTACAACATGGATTATGATTCATGAGGGGAAATTGATTGTTAAGTTGTACAGTATAACAACTACAAATCATCTAAGATCTCCTCTGATTATTCTGATTATATATTTGCAACTGAAAATTTATAACCATTTTGTAATTGTTTTATTGTAGAATTTGCAATATACTCAATATCTCAATCAAGTAAATTCACTTGAATAAATTTGAGTGAATTTAATCCATCATCTGATCCAGGAACACGAAAGCAAATTTGTGAATGTCACCCAAATGATCGACAACTTGTAAGAAGAGCGTATATAGCAAAAGGTCCATATCAACCTCGAGAACATAACTTTCCTGTCTCACACATTGATGGAAATAAATGACACTTTAGTCCTAAATGGTTTGATGAGTTTGGAAGTTGACTTGAATATAGCATTGAGAAAGATGCCGCGAATTGCTTGTATTGTTTTTTATTTAGTTCTCAAGTTAAAGGACAACAAAGAGGCGGTGAAGCTTTTATCAATACCGGTTGGAATGGGTGGAACAAAGGATCGGCTCGGTTGCTTGCACATGTTGGTGGTTCTAATAACATTCATATGCAAAATGAGATGAAGGGAAAAGCCTTGATTAATGAGAGAGACAATTGCTACTTATTTTCATAGACAATATGAGAAATCAGTTAAAAAGTATTGTGAGTGAATGATTGCATCACTTATTTGTATATGGTTTTTTCTACATCAAGGATTGGCTTTTCATGCACATGATGAACCCAAAGATTCAAGAAATAAAATAAATTTTCTTGAACTAATGAAGTTCATTGCCGATCACAATCTCAATGTCTAAAGTGTAGTACTAAAGAGTGCGCCGAAAAAATTGTAACTAATAAGCCTCGATTTTCAAAAAGAGATGATTAAAGCCGCTGCAATTGAGACAACAAATGTCATTATTCTTGAGCTTGATGATGATTTATTTGCTATATTAGTTGATGAATCACGTGATGTATCTTGCAAAGAGCAAATGGCTTTAGTAATACGGTTTGTTCGGAAAGATGGAAGTGTAGTAGAGAGATTTTTAGGGGTTATTCATGTGCTTGATACGGTCGCTACTTTACTTAAGGTAGTCGTGGAGTCCAAGTTAGTTGAACATAACCTGTGTTTGTCACGGGTACGAGATCAAGGTTATGATAGAGCGAGCAACATGAGAGGTGAGTTCAATGGGCTTAAGAGTTTGATTTTAAGAGAAAATCCTTCAGCGTATTATGTTCATTGTTTCGCGCACCAGCTTCAATTGACTTTGGTAATTGTTGCAAAAAATCACATAGATGTTGCTTCTCTTTTCACTTTAATTTTTAGTGTCCAAAATACGGTGGGAGCTTCTTGTAAACGATAAAATTAGTTAAGAGAAAGCCAAGCGTTTGAAATTACTAAGGCATTAAACAATGGTGAGATTGAAATGGGTAGAGGGCTTAATCAAGAACTCGGCCTTTCTAGGGCGGGAGAGACACGATGGGGCTCTCATTATGGTTCTGTTACAAATTTGATTTGACTTTGGTACTCGGTTATTCAAATGCTTGAGGTAATCGAGGAAGAGGCCGCATAGACCAAGCATAGAGTAGATGCAAGAGTGCTATTAGAAAAGTTAGAAACTTTTGATTTCGTTTTTGTTTTACATTTGATGCAAGATATTTTGGGTTTTATAAATGAGCTCTCACAAACCTTACAAAAGAAAGATCAATATATTGAAAATGCTATGGCGCTTGTCAAAGTGGTCAAATTGTAATTGCAAAAAATAAGAGATGAAGGGTGGGACTTTATTTTGCAAAAGGCATCTTTATGTTGCAACAAGCATGGTAGTGTTATACCTAATATGCATGAAATAGTTATTCATCGAAGACTAAGACGTAGAGCCGAAGAAATCACTAATGAACAAAGATATGATTTTTTTATTTTATATTATTTAATCTTTGTGCTATGTTATTTTCTCTTCTTATCTAATAAAGTATATTTTTTTAAATTTGTTAGGTATCGTGTTGAGATCCTTTATACAATCTTGGATATGCAACTTCATGAACTCAATGAACGATTTAATGGGATAAGCTCTGAACTATTGCTTTGTGTAGCTTGTTTGAATCCAATAAATTCATTTCAATCCTTTGATAAGGATATTTTAATCAAGTTCGCATCATTTTTCCAAGTGAGTTTGAAAATATCAATATTACTACACTTGGTTATCAACATGATACATATATTCATTATGTTCGATTAGATAATAGATTTCATGATGTACGAAATCTGAATGAGTTATCCAAAAAACTAATGGAGACAAAAAAAAAGATAGTGTCTACTCCTATGTCTATTTGCTTCTTAAATTAGCATTGATATTACCAGTGACAACATCAACCGTCGAAAGAGCATTCTCTGCAATGAATATTATAAAAATAAAATTTAGAAATAAAATGTGTGATAGTTGGATGAATGATTGTCTTATAACTTACATAGAGAAAGATATATTTGATACAATTCTCAATGAAGATATTATGTAAAATTATCAAAAGATAAAAACTCGAAGACAAGTGTTGTAATTTATAAATGTATGAATGCATTTTATTTTGTATTTTGGAAACTATTATTTTGAAAGTTATTAAGTTTAATTTGAGTTATCTTGAATTGTTTATTTATAAATTATTATTACTATGTTAA
>CAXKVV010001323.1:0-38069 GCA_964058805.1 Schoenoplectus triqueter
ACCAACTACGAAAGTCTGTCAATCATATAATTGAAGCATAATTTAAAGATCCCTGAAATTTAGAAGGACAGTAAAACAGGATAAAAGAGGATAAAAAAAATACAGCTTAATAGTAAAATTGTTCATTTAAAAGTTGATACCGGCACAATACCATTTATTATCAACCAAAATCGAACAACCGGCATAAATGATTCGATTGAAAAACCATCTATGGCATATTCATATCTTTTTGTATTCTCTTTATTTTTAGAATATGTAACTTCATTGGATGAAAAATAATACCTGAGTACGGCCAGGATCTGAAACAACAAAAGTTGGAAGCCCACGTCTATCTGTCATTTCTTTCAATTTGTTCTTAACATCATAACATATAAATGAGATTAAAGAAAAAAGCTCCAATATGTTAAATGGAAAATTTTCTCCATTACGACCCTGAAAAATAAGAAATTTCACATCCATCCAAAATCAAGCCTCATTTATAACTGAGTTGTGGAGACGCATAACAAGCAAATAAATGGGAAACAGAAATATAGCAATTGCCAATTCCTCCCATCATATGTATATGCGGTATTTCTCAATTTTATAGAGTAAATTAAGGTAATTGTTAGAACTTAGCATGTATACATCTCTTGCTGGTTCTTACATGGTACTCAAATAATATAGTATAAATGTGTCAGGTTAAGATCTATTTTGACAAATTGCCCTTGTATTCAATTGAAACAAGACAGAGGACGTACCAACTATGAAAGTCTGTCAATCATATAATTGAAGCATAATTTAAAGTGTAGAAACTCTGAACTTGACAAGGATACCACCGCTTCGTCAGAGTTGAAGCCTCACCATCGTCTAAAGACATAAAGCAACCACCATGTTGACATAATATTTGCTTTAAATTATGGTTGCTTAATCAAGCATGAGATACAAACACAATTATAAGAACTGCACAATACAGTACAAGATTTTAGATATCAATTCTAAAAGTTTCAATAAAATGTAGCAGTGTGCATCAAAATAATATGCTTAAAAAATCGCCCAAAATAATATATCAGTGCACCTCTCCACTGTCTCTCTAATCTCTGTTGGTACATTTGTCCTGTCAGTATGATTCAGAAATGTCAACAGGCTACCTGAATTTTCAACATGTCATCTTGCAAATGTAAACAGCCTTAACTGAACCAATAAGCTATGATGATTTAGCATGTAAAAGTTGATAAGCCATTGAAGTTTTCATAATTTTATCGAGTTGCATTGCATTGTGGTTGATGGTCAACTTATGAATAGAAGTTATTAGTTTAACACACAAAAGAAGAACACTATGCTAGTTTAACGATATGATTAAAATAAGCATAAATTCTCTCTCTATTTTTTTAGTAATATTAAAATTGGCTTCCTTGACTGTCTGCTCTATCAAGCAGTCCTGGGAGTATTCCCTGCACAAACATAAGAAACACAATGAGAAAATAACATTATGTCCAGAAGAGATGTGTCCATACCTGCAGTCGTCGTCATTGTCTGAAATCTCTGATAGCTGACAATTGGGAGTATTCCCGGCACATTTGGGCATTTAATACCGATTCATCGGCAATCATCAATGAATTTGAAAAAGAAAGACATGTCATAGATTCATTACGTCACAATGAAATCAGAACCTGCATCTACTTTTTTCTTCAGGTACACAAGATCTTCTTTGTATCCTTCTTCAGTTACTACCTCGCTTCCTTCAAGAATCTTGCTTGGGTGTGCCTCTAAGATAATAGTTTGGCAAAAGTTAGAGCTGTTATTAGGTTTGTCAATGCAAGACAAAGATGCAAAAGATGCAACAAGTATGGACAAATTTTTTTTTGTTTTATTCACATAGAAAGAGAATCTGATTCCTTGGAGAAACTAATTTTTAAGAAAACAACAACATGGAGATATAAAAATCTAAGAGAATTGGCAGTGAGCTTGTGGGTTATCATAAAATGTATATAGCTTGGCTGGTAGCGTTTTCCCTAAATTTTCTTTTCTGTCACTATTTTGAATAAGCTTTTCCCTTGTAGTTTTCTCCGTTCTCTCTTATTAGGTCATTAATAAAATTATTCTAGCTCAAGAGGAGGCCTCCTCTTCGTTTATTTGCGATTCACACCAAATACACACCCAATTTGCATGCAAACGTCCAAAATTACCTCAGTTTTGCAATGTACACAATTTAACATTCCCCTTACGAGCTTTAATTGAACCAAATTGAGCTAAGATAAACCGCAAAATATAAATTCAATTATTGTCAACCTGGATATCCATTCAACTTTGAATTTTGAAATAAAAAAATTTAATTCATCAATCTGCTCAGTATGAATCCACTGAGTAGACTTCAATCCAGATGAGTGTACTGAGCAGCTTGCAACAAAAAAAAAAAAGTACATGGCTCTTACCAGTGCTGTAAGGCAAAACATGATAAATGAATATAGAACCATGCATCATGCTCCGCAAAACAAACCTCGAATTGTGATTTGAGTGACAGAGATAGAGAGGTGCTTGAATCTTGGAGAAATGGAAGAGGCACGAATAGTTTGGAACTATGCATGAGCTATTGGTTCGGAGAAGGGGTTTTAGAGAGCGAACAGAACCCAGAGGCATTATGGACGAGGGGGAGAGACAGAGATAAGGAGGTTCAAGTCGCCATGGTGGTGATAGTGGTACACTGGTACTAATGAGAAAAAGCGGAACGCGAAAAGGCCAGAGGTTTTGGCTAGGGTTTTGCGAATGAGTTACGAATCCGACTTGGCGACTACAGCGTTGAATCGCTCGATCGGCGTCTCCGCGAGGACATACATGTTCATATGGCCAGCGGAGAGCAGGTGTTGTAGTGATGGCGTTGACGTTGCACGATCGAGAGAGAGAGAGCAGAGTAGTTGAGGTTTTGATAAAGGGGGGAGAGCGAGAGTGAGACGATCAAGATTAAGGGTTTCTGTCTCGAGAGACGCGAGCAAGGAGATATAGTTTTTATCACGGCGGGAACTTTTTTCGCTGAAGACAGCAATAGCGAAAAAATCAACGAAATAACTGGAGAAGAGAAACGAAATCGCAAATAAAATTTTGATCGTTATTTTTTCTTACAAAAGGATGTTTCCGAGAATTCATGTCTTAAAAAATCTAAAATAACTGGATTGATTTAATCCTTGCGTGCTTTTTAAGATAGTAAGATTGTTTTTAGCTGTTGTAGTGCTATATGTTTGATGGTAGTAATCAAAACATTAATAGTATTAAATATCTAAGATATTGGGTTGTGATATCCAATATGAAGACAGTTTCGTATATGAAATAGGCGGGAAACCACTATTCAAAAGAAAAAAAAATTGTTCAATCAATAGTTCAATAAAAAAGTAAATCCATGGAGAGACTACTGATGTCGGATGGTTCCTAAAAATCCACCACAACATTTACAATTTAGGAGAGATTTGCTTCGATCTAATGGCATTGCATCGCTTTCTTCTTTTCAGAAAACAAATACTCAGATGTGCATTAATCTTTTGACCATGCAATAAGAAAGAAATAAAAATGAGTAACTTGCACAGACATGACAGTTAGACAGCACAAGAGATGGGTTCATAGTGCAAACTATCCGAAAAAAGAATAATGAAGATTGCAGCAATGTCGAGTAATTAATACAACTTAAGCATCCAAATAAATTTCTCAGGTTACAAACCTCCTACTTAAGCATTGCAAAGAAAAATATGAATGCGAGTGGAATAATTATACGTACATAAACCTTTAACATGGCCAGGGAAAATTCAAAGCTCCCAGCATGGCCCCTTGGGAATTCAACATCAGGAAGAATCGTAGTTTTATTTCTATTGAAGAAAGGAACATTACAGCGAAGTTTCCTCCAGAAAACAATGGTTTTCTGGTCAACCCTAACAACATGTCCAGAAATATAAACAAACGGGTCCAGGAAAACAACGAACCCAGCCACTGCAAAGGTAACAATACCTATGCCCTTGCTAATTGGAGAGAGCACTACATACAGGCCTAATGCCATGGCCATGGCCAAGCATTTTGCTGCCACTGTAAACATATGTACAGTAGACTTGATTTCATTTTCTATCCTATCTTGATCATGGCGACTTATGCAGCAAAATATAAGAGATGCGGTACTTAAGAACGCTAAAGCAAATGCAAGGACATCTGCTAAGATAAATGCCTTGAAAACATAGTTCCTTCCTAGAACTGGTGTGCCATTATCAGTGCTGTACCCTCCTGGCAAGGTGAAAGCTGCAGCAAATGCCACAGTTGATATAAGCACAGAACCTAACCCAATGATTTGAATTTTGTCCTTTATATCGATTGAGAATTTTTTAACTTTCTCGCATTCTAATCTCAACATTTTGTCATCAATGTAGTGTTCAAACCAAGCAGGGCTAAATTGAATGCCTTGACTAATGTACTCTTCAATCCAGAATTGCATGCCCTAAAAGATTCAAGGAAGATTATTAAAAGTTTAATGATTTGAGTGTCAAAACTCATAGAGAAATTTTATTATGTCTAAGAAAAAATCTAGGGAGTAATGTTCTATGAATTTAACTTGTGGATGATTGTTAAACTTCCCTCGCTAATATTTTTTTCTCAAGTAATCTGAAATAGGACATTCAAATATTGATGTTAATGGGGTTTAATATACTAACCTCAAAAGTTGGGCTTTTCTTCTGATCTTCAATTGCAGAAAAGTCAACTGCTGCCAAACCTTGCTTGTTTTGCAAACCCAAGTCCAACCCCTTATATTTTAAAAGAGCACATACAATATCACGGTTACCCTTTAGTAGTGCTAGATGCAATGGTGTATTTCCTCCACAGTCCCCGCTGTTGATCATATTCCTGAATATTTCATCAATTCCTGGGATATCAAGTTTTTCTGTTGATTTTCCCAATAACTGCTCAAATACTTCTAATCTATTCTCTTCTGCTGACATATGAAAAAAGTTCTTTCCAGAGTTATCAAGTAACTGATATGAGTCGATACACTTCTGCAGGAAAACAATTATTGTTTTGGCATGGCCCTTGTAAGCAGCAATATGCACTGGAAATAGACCATCTGAATTTGTCAGATATCCTAAGGAAGAATCATGTCCTAGTAAGAGTTCAGCCAGGTGATAGCACCCAACCGATGCTGCAAAGTGAAGAGGAGTGCTTCCTGTGTCATCAGCCTCTTTTGCAAGTGGTGTAATTGACTTTAATTGCAGTAATAATTGGGTAAATTTGTGAGAGAGAGGTGAATGTTTATCTTCTCTCGAGTCTCCTAATATTTGATCAAGTTTGTAACAGAGCTTCTGAATCTTCAGTTCAAAACTGCGTAGTTGCTGCTGGAAATCTAACTCTGTAACTGAAAGACCAAGTAAAATGAATCATGCTGAATTTTAATCAAATGTAAACTGAGAATTGTTATTAATTTTAATTAGATTCTGAGTTATTGATACTGTGCACTTAGATAATTCATAAAGTCAAGAGGCAATGAAGGGGGTGATTTTGAGAAACCTAATTAATATAACTCGGGAACAACCAAAATAACAATGGGTAGTGATGGAGCTTAAGCAGGACCAACCTGAGCCATGGCCCCTGCTTAAGTTTGAAAAGTTCAAGTTGAGGAAGTGTTATCCCCGCCCCCCCAAGTCCCAACAGTATGGCCCCCTAACGGTATGGCCCCAAATTCCCAACCCATTTCGGCCTTAGTTTTTCCAATTTTCTGACTTTTTTCTCCTCTCTGCTATTACTTGCTCCACGTCTCCTCTCCGTGTCTCCGTCACTCACGTCTCCTCTCTTCTCCGGAGTCGCACTGCTCCGCCTACGCGGCTCCACGCGCCTCCAGGACTCCACTGCTCCGCTCCACTCCGCGTCTTCATTTTCTGTTCTTGTCCTTGAAAGGTAGCTTGTAGACCAGTTGACGGTTCGGCGAAATATAAGGTAGCTTGTAGACCATTTTCTGTTCTTGTCCTTGAAAGGTAGCTTGTAGACCACTGCTCCGCTCCACTCCGACTCTAGTACTGGTCCGGTCAGTTCAATACTTCAATTTCATAAATCCCTACTGGCCTATTTGGCAATAAATGTGATTTTTCCCAATTTCATAAATCATTTACTATGTATACATAATCTATGAAAACATACATAAATGTGGTACTGGATTACTGGTATCTACGAATTAAGTGCCAAAAAAAATATTAAAAGCTATGAAGATTTGGATTTCGGAGCATGTATCAGAAAGGAATGTAACAACACAGAATATACATCCAGTGGACCAGTACCATGCCTTTCTCAGTCCAAGCTGAGTTCTAGTTCATGACCCAAAATTATACATCCATACAAAATATCATTTGAGAGTACTAAATTAGTAAATTAAACATTATTACTAATACTCAAAACCTCAAAGGTTTTGTTCAATTCTTTGGGGTTGTTCTTCCAGTTCAGGAGCAGCAGGTGAAGGATTTTCAAACAGATAACGGATTTTCATCTATAGGTGTTGATGTAGAACCGTCAACTTGTTTTTCCATTTCATCTATAGGCGCATTATTGCATCAGGGCAAAAATTTCATATACAATTGGTTGCAATTTCACTAACATACATGAATTTCCCTTGTTTCCTTAAAATCATATAATCTTGAGGTCATTTCTGTTTTCACAAAATTTATTACCCCAACCTAAGTCAGAGACTTAGAATCGCACCTTAACAAACCAGTGAAGTGATTGAAGTGTGACCAACATTTAATATCATGTCTCTAGAGTAGATAGCTAGGCTAGATGCCGTATAGGTGACAGGTGCAATTAATGCATCGAATAATATAAATAGATAGAGAGACTTAATTTGTAATAAGAGAGAGAACACTTGAAATATTTGTTGAAATCGAAGAAATATTTTTCAGAGCAATCTCTTTCTTCTCCTAGATTTACGAATTGCTTTCAATTCTCATTTAATTCAATTCGTCATTGTTTTTGCGAGTGTGAGTGAAACATATGATCAAACACTGAAATAGTATTTCGAATTTAAAGAGTTTGAGATATATCCTCAGAATAAAGTTTAAAACAATAGATAAAATAATAAATTATTGCTCTGCTATTTTTAGTTGAATGAAGTGTTTCAAATTTTAATTAGATGGTTTGAACTTTTGGTGTCAAATGGATATTTTTCCATTTCTGATGCCCTTGCAAGATCTACAGTCCTGCCAAATGGAAGTTATTATTCAAAGAACGACAGCTACACCGATGGACATAAACCAACTAATGTCCTCATATAGATTCGCTTGTTTAAGAACTTGCTTCTGACCACTGGTTGTACTCATAAAAAGATGTTTCATCAATGATAATTAGGGACTAGGGAGTATGTAATTCAAGTATATTAAATGTTTTTTACCTGCATCTCGAAGGACAGCAGCATGCAATGCAGTCTGACCATTAGGTCCACCATAGAATTCCGGTTCAAGCACTCGATCAGACAATTTTTCCACCATTGTCCGAACAACATCAATGGATCCTCTAGCAGTGGCCAAATATAATGGAGACGTTTTCTCATTGTTGACCAAACAAGCTAAATCAGAGTCTTCTTGCATCAGCACAGAAGCTACATTTGCATGACCATATCTGGCAGCTTCATGTAATGCTGTCTCTTCGTTGTGGTTTCTATCTCTAACAAACTCTTTCAGTTTGACCACTCCCTCACTATGTGCAAGTTCAATGAGTTTTGAGATGACTTCCTTATGCCCAGCCTTCGCAGCACAGTGCAGGGGTGTCTCATGCTTATTATTATGTGATTTCAGCAACGCCCTTTCTTTTTGGTAACACATAGACACAAGATCACTGTGTCCACAAGTAGCAAGTATGTGAAGGATGGTGTCACCAATATATGTAGCACTCTGAATGTGTTCAACATTCTCCACTGTAGTCCCAAACTCATCAGGAGAATTTCCAGGAAGTTCAACTTTTACCTGCTAGTGACAATTGAAATCCTGTTACGAAATTTACAAGGAAGATACAAAATTATACTTCAAAATTGTCCTAAAGAACACAAATAATAATTAAGCATCTTCATGGAAGTTAATAATAAAACAAAACATGATAACCACCCTAGTCATTTGATAAGAAGTACGTAAAACTCATTCAATTATGATATAAGTTGGACGATCTTAATAAAACTTAAACTGCTAGTAATGTATTCTGACAGTTCACTTAAACTAACACCAGTTTATATCATTATTCACATCTAAATAAATAGACTTTAAACTTCTAAAACATGATGTTTACATGGTAGTTAATCACAGTAGGGGGTATGGTTTTGAACAGAGAATCACAACTCTGTTCTCTATCAAGCACAATAAGCTGCTATCAGGTTTTCTGATTCTAGCACAAAAAAGCTGAAGTGACTAATCTATTCTACCGAACGCCATTCTCAAAATTGACATCTTCATTCCAGAAAATTTTAGAAGAGCTCAAATTATTAATTAATGGGTATTTTGCTCAAGTTTCCTGAAAATTGCCCCTTACTAGACACAACGAAGAGGTTATGAACATGGCATGAACAGATCTTATTTTGGTTACTTTAGCCCGACTAATGATTGTTTTAACTAAGTTCATCACCCAATGGGTTGGTCTCCAATTGCAGGACACTAAACTATCAATTTTGTTTCTATACAAGTTAGGAATGTCTATTGGCTTGCTTTTCACGACTGTCAATCAAGTTCCCATTCAATTGTGCAGAATTGTTCCATTCTCTGTTGACAAATCAGATTTTGCTAACAAGGTTGTAGTTGGGTTAAGGATTGAATGTTTTCTACATTTAATTAATTGGTCTTTGGTTTTTAGCGGCCAGTTTCAGGTTTTTACAGCTAATAGCAACAAATTAATATTTAGGGGCTGATATGACTGCTATCGCTCCACACGTATCATCATTGATGCAACATAGCAAGAATACCCAGAATCCAGCATGCGATCTGGAGAATCAGTGCAGACCTTACCAGCAACGTGGTTTGGCAGCCACAGGCGACTCCACTTCTCACACAGCATGTCGTTTAATGTTTTGGATGGGTATATTAGCAATTTAAAATTTTCAATGGCCACACTAAAAACTAAACTAAATCCAAAATCATATAATTAAATTGAGTAATTTAATTTCAAATACAAAACACATAATTTTAATAAAATATTTGTCTTAAAATAACTTGAAGTAAAAGAATGATTCAAATCTAAATAAATCAGCTAATATGATTTAAATATAATTTAAAATGCTCGATTTATATTTGAAATCCTCACCTTATTATCCATAACTTATTATAATTTGAATTAAGAAAAATTCAAACCCTTCCGAGTGATATAGTTGTTGCAATCCATAAATGTACTAAATCCAAAAATGATTAATGCGGAATATACCGAGTCTGATATCAATCTATATCCGAAGGTTTAAGCAAAGAGAAATGGGAATCAATCCAGCGACCAATGAGTGTGTCCTGCTGCTCAAGCCCACATTCCCATGTCAGCTGATTCCACAACAATGCCAGCTTTCTCACAACGTGGCTTATCTAGTTTTTAGTAATAATAAGTTTTAGTAAATTAATATTATTAAAAATAAAAGTGAGAAACGTAAAATTTCAAATATACGAATGGCAGCGCGCCATTGGCAGTTGCGCGTTTGAAACGTGTCACTGTTAGTGGCGCGTTTCATTATTTTTACGAAACGCGTCACTGCCAGTGGCGCGTTTGCTTATTATATATAGAAAATGCGCAGTCACTTGCGCGGGGTTTGGACGAAACGCGCCACTGGCAGTGGCACGTTTCCTAAAAATAATGAAATGCGCCACTGGCAGTGGCGCGTTTCGTCCGCGCCACTGCCATTGACGTGCTGCCATTCGTATATTTGAAATTTTATGTTTCTCACTCTTATTTTTAATAATATTAATTTAATAAAACTTATTATTACTAAAATCTGTGGCTTATCGAATCCAAATGATATTTCAAAACTCACGTTACATTGTACCAGTATCCAAATAACCAAATTTTGTTGTAACCTTAATTTCTCCAAATAAAACTGATTACTTGATTGCTACAGTAATCGGTACTGTATTGAGTATTGTACAGTAATCTGATACGGTATTCTGATCTTTGCACCGGGAAAGTTCTTCGGATCAGAATATCAGATGAAAAAGTAAATAAATAAAAGTTTGGACCGACCCAAAATTGCCCCAAACGCACAAAATTCCTCTTCCTTTGAGCACCACTGGTCAAATCTTCGTCTGTTCTTTTAGTTTTTTCAAGGATCCGAATTTATCTGAATCAGTGATGTAACGCAATATAGCTATTAATTATTACGGATAATTTAATATTTCTACTTTAATATATAAAAATATTAACAATTTCAACAAAAGTCAGTTATTTATACACTTAATTCTATTTATTAGTTTTACTTCAGAAATTATAAATAGAAATTAAATTATGGAATCCATAGTTTTTTCAGTCATTTCAAAAAATAAATATATTATAAATAGAAGGAGTTAAACATTTGAAAACTTTTTAAGTATGCCACATCAATACTTTTCTCCACCATTGACCATTTAGTTTAAATCTTTTTCTTTTCTTGAATTTGAGGGTTTATATAAAATAATTTCTCTGTCCTCATTCAAAATAATATGTGTAATATACTTAAAATGAAAATTAACTCTTAAAATGATCTAACTTTTTAAATAATCATTTAGAGATTATTATATATTTAATTATATTATTTATTATAATAATAATAATTATTATTATTATTATTTAGTATTTAAAAATATTATCTCTGAATTTTTTTAATGTGAAATTTTATTAAATACATTTTAATTTTTATATTATTAATTATTTATATGAGGATTATATTATCGGGCGAAGTCCAAATTATAGTTCTATTTTCATATCTGATTGAGTAAAAAAAATAAAATCAAATTAATATTAAGTCTAGTTTATATAAAAATTTTAATCATCATAAATAGAATTTGGATGAAATTTATATGTTTTCAATGTATAACAATATTTAGGCCGATAAAAATAATAATCGGACTATGAACGCGACATTTTATCCATCTATTATGATTAATTAGCCGAGTAATCTATCTCGTGGTCATTTTTTGTAACACTGATTTGAATGGAAAAAAAAAAGTTCTCACTATCTGCTCTAGAAAGACGATAATTATTTCAGATTTCGTGAAAATATTTTTTTTTACTTCTTAGATAAAAAAGATATGGATAAAACAGAGATCATTTACATTTATATTCGTGTCTCAAATACCTTCTATTCAACATTTTAATTAAAAAAGCTTCGAAATTTCAAGCACATTTGCTATTTGATGAAAATTTCAAAATAATAAAGACTTTTACTAAAAGTTCATTATGCTTCTTTTTCTTTTCTGTTTGTTTTTTTTTTTTGCGAAAATGATATCGATCAATTCGCTGGAGCAATAAAAATAAGTTTTGGACATAGAGACTAACAATCTGTAATTCTATCTTTCATCGTCTGTGAGATATCATTTTTGAAATTATATGCAAAATTAAATAATTTTGTGGTTACAAGGAATATGATATGCTAATCATATATGAGACCGATTTCATGTGATGAGTATTCTTAATGTAAACGTAAAACATTTATGTTATTTAAATAATATGCTACAAATAATATGGTTCCTATTCAAATAAAAAATAAGTTATGCTTTAGTTGTAATTAAAAATAAGGGGTTGCACTTAATTTCTTAAATTTTAATGATTAAATTGAAGGGAAAAGTGTATCTGCTATATGAATTGTGTTTGTGTTATCAATAAATCATAAATTATTATTAATTATATTATCTGAGATTCATAGTTTTAGATAATTAATATATATTTTGTGTGATTATCAAACATTATTTTTCACCGAGAGCTATAAAGATAATTTTTGGATATATATGAATTATGCTATGGATTATAAATAATTAATAGGATATTTTATTCATCTCATTTCTTATGAGATTAGTAATATCTCTGGGCCCTTTGATACAGTAATAATTATTATACATATAATTTATGATTGTGGAATGATCATATATAAATAATTATGCACTGATGATCAAAAAAATAATTAATGATTAGGGATGACATATTTCTACGCTTGACATTAATTAATAAGATATTACGTGATAAAAGAATTAAAAGATTATCATTTATCAGTGTTTGATTGGATGATCATAATAAATTTTAAGATGTTAATTATGATTTATAAATTAATATATATTAATTTATTACTGATCATGACATAGATCATACTAGGTCACTCTATTTGATAAGTTGAAGTATAGAATAATTAATTAATTATATGGACATAATAAATTAAATTTGGATTAGATCACTTTAGACGAGATTCAAATTATGGATGGGATGTACTTGCGCTCGGGGCGAGCCCAAGTCTAAAAATTTATTCGGCAGAAAAGAAAAAAAAAGGAGGTCCATGGGAGGTTATAACCTCCCATTAGCGCTGATTAAAGCTGGACTAGTTTTCTCTTCTTTTCTTTCTTTGATCTGGCACTGGCTCTTTGGTTCTGCCGAACGGAACCAAAAGAAAAAAACTTCCTCCCTGCCGATTAAAAAAAACAGAACCGCATTTTTCCATTTTTTGGTTTTCTAATTCAATTGATCAATTCCTCTTATCTGTTATCTGTTGAGAAACAAAGGGATTTAAAGTTCTTATTTTATTGAAGGTTTAGCAATCTCGTTTCGACGAGTTAAGGAGTATATGTGGTAGAGATTTCACATTTTGAGAGACGAGATCAACACCGACATTCTTACGGTGATTGATGATGATACACGCAATCATCATTCAAATAAAGTCATCGTACTTGATTACGATATCAAGTAAGGAATAATGTTTATAAATTTATTTGTTAGATTCGAATTTTATATATATGATTCTTAATTTTTAATTGGATTGCATGGAAAGTTTTAAAATTTCGTATCTCATGCATGTCATAAACCCAATAATAAGATAGGTATGAGTAAATTTTTTTTATTGACTTAGTAGATGTGTGTATGGGTATGGATAAGAACAATTTTGATTAGCAATTAAATATAGAGTATTTCCTACCGGTTACCCGATAATTTTTTTTGTCTAATATATGTAAAATATCAGATATATTCTTGATAAAAAATTTTGAAGCTTCAGTGGTGCACCTACGAAAAAGTCAAATATCAGAACTTTTTTAAAACTAAAATTTTTGTTGAAATAATATTATTTTTCACATGATATTTATATATATTTTTTCTATATCAAATTAAAATTGGATACTGATACAGTGCCCTTGTTCTCACAGATGATGCTTTTAGGGGTTCAATTGTGACATATAATAGAGGCAATGTGGGGCACTATGTTGGGACATTAAATATTTTTCAATAAAATTAATTAAGTAGTGAAAACTATGAATATATATATATAATAGCTAATTATAAAACATTTATTATATTAAGATTAAGATCTAAGATACAGATTAAAAAAGCTACATGTTCTATTCGTCGTAAATACCTAAATTCAATTTCCAAATAACAGAGAAAAGGTACGCACATTCATGGCAAATCAATATTTCAATCATTAATTACCTCGTGGTCGTTGCTGCATGCTTCTGGTTGCAACCCGAGAAGTCGTATTAAAGCATCCTTATTGCCTTCAATAGCTGCTCGGACGACCTCAGCGCGCATGAGTGGGCGTTTAGGGACAGGTTCATTTTGAATCGGTGATGCATTCTCGTTGGACATGATGCACCTAATTAGTTCAAAAACCACATTGTATGAATCACACATAAGAACAAGTTGTTAATATTTTATAAGGAAAAGCTGAATTTATTAACTACAAACTTAAATAAATTAACACATGAACTGATGATAAATTAATAATACAAGAATATTACTTACAGTTTGAAAATTCAAGATTTATAATGTAGTCTCTATATTTTTCATATACACGCACATATAAAATGACAACAGTTGATACAAGATTTGTCATTTATACTACTTGCTGAATGTTGCCTTTTTTTCTAATAAGAAAAACATATATCAAAATTTAAAAAAATAGGAAAATTTGACAATTTCTTTGAGATTTAGACTGATCGCAACAGCTGGTCTCATCCCTTAACGCTCTCGGGTCACCATCCCTGACCTCAAACTAGGGTCGACCCTGCCAATCCCGTGCCTAGACTAAACAGAGCAAACAAATATCAGTGGGCCGAAGCTGTCATCCCGTTCCCAAGAGTGAACTTTTCCCAATCTATCTAATTTTTTTTTTAGCTTTCTTCATTTCCCAAGTGGAAGTTCTTTGTGTGCTTGTTCTCGTAGTTATTATTGGTTACTAATATTCCAACAATATTCAATTAAATGCAACACAAATGTTTCCAAGATAAAGTATAGTTTTTTTATCATAAGGAAAAAAAATATAATCTTCATGACTAGTAAAGTATAGATTTGAATACTACAACTCGATGGATTCAGGGACTACTTCAGCAAGGCGTAATTGTAATTTTACATAATCTCTGTCTAGAGAGAATAGTTTCCAAGCCCATTTAGTTAAGCTATGGCATTATCTTTTTATACCGAGAGTTAAATTCTAAGTATTTCAAGCATACCAATTTGTGTTATAATCTTATGGGTTCGTTTGGCAAACTAAAGAATAATTTTGGAAGAGTGATAGAATAATATATTTTTGAAAGAGAAGTAGTAGAGTGATATTTTTGACTATTTGGAAGAGCAAATAATTATGATACTAACAATGATTAAGATAATAAAAATAATAGCACAATAATAATTATAGTAACAATAATAATAATAAAATAATCATAATCCATAATGATAATCATAATAAATAATAATATTCACAGTTGAAATTAAAATAATATAATAAAAATATAAACATAATAATAATATAATAATATAATAATAATATAATAATAAAAATTATAATTATAATTATAATCATAATTATATAATAATAATAAATAATATAATCATGATATAATCATAATATAATGTAGGGATTCGGAATGCCCAAATCCCATTAATGCTCAAGCTGCGGAAAGACCGTAGAACAAAAATTTTACTTCTACTTAAGTTAGGGATTAAAGTATATCGGATAATAACCGAGAGTTACAGACATTTAATCCTTTACAAAAGACGG
Organism: Schoenoplectus triqueter; assembly: GCA_964058805.1. Lineage (NCBI taxonomy): Eukaryota > Viridiplantae > Streptophyta > Magnoliopsida > Poales > Cyperaceae > Schoenoplectus > Schoenoplectus triqueter. The sequence continues at coordinate 15,170 of CAXKVV010001323.1, forward strand.
TAAAATATTATTTTACTTCTAACTTAAGCTTAGGGTTAAAGTGATGTGTCGGATGATTACCGAGAGATACACACCTCTTTAAACCTTTATTGATCTACTCCATGATTGATTTCTAAAATATTAATCTACTTAACAATTAAATAGATTAATATAAGATGTTATACCTCGCTTCCAAATTTTAATTGGAATGAAAATCGGCTTGTCTCGGAGCACCAAACGTCTGATGCCTCTGTAGGTTATCCACCAGGACTGACCAGAGAGCGGTTTATTTCTTTTGCCAGAAATACTGTAAACCGCGGTTTTTCGCAAAAACACTATTCACCCGAGAAAAAGACGAAATAGTACTATTCACGACTCGCAGTAATTCTGTTTCACAAATGTGCAGAAATACCGCAACTTTCGTAAAAACACTATTCACCGATCCCGTGAATTCTGAAACAACCGTATACCGGGAGAGAGAAAGTAGAACTGATTTGGTGGAACTTTTTCTCTCACCCTACCCCTCTATTTATAGAAAAAATGGAATTGACAAATTACCAAAATGCCCTCGTGAATAGTAAGGAGGTTTCAAAGTGAAAAGACCAAAATACCCTTAAAGTTCATCCAATTTACCAAAACGCCATTGGGCTTTTTGGCCAAATTACCGAAATACCCTTGGGCTTTTGGAAAAATTACCAAAATACCCTTGGAGGTCATCATGGGCCTTTTTGGGCTTTTCGGATTTTGGGCTTTTCTGATTTTGGGCTTTTAATTATTAATTAAGACTTTAATTATAAATGGGCTTTGGCCCATAATTCAAATCCATAATTAACATTTTAAAATCCAAATCAAATATATATAATTGTCATCTACAATTATATTTTTCTCGGTTGTTGTTTCGGCGAATTTATACGACGTGTCCAACACGTTATAAATTCAATCTGATTTTTGCTTCTTGTCATCTCTATGACAAATATAATTATATCATATATAATTAATTATAACCATCTTATTATTAATTATAAACAATTTATAATTAATCAATAAGATTCTCCGATTAACTCCTATACGGTGTGACCCGACAGGATCCGTGTTATGTTGGTAAATAGAGTTAAAACCCTTTTAACTTCTATAATCATAGGAGGCATCTGGCAGAATGCACTATGACCATCCAATTACACAGATGATGATGTACTGTACAATATCATGATCCAGTAAACTATTTACTTGTGTTTAATTCTTTTGTCTCATAGCTATCAGATCAGTTTCAAGGTAGGTATGTATCATCCTTGCAAACTTAATCTTTTCTTGATCCTGAGTAAAATATCAAATATAATTACTCTTGTAATTATACTGCTAGCAGATAATCTTACTCTATCAAGGGGCCTAGTGATGCTATAACTCATATAGAAATATGAGGGACAATAGTACTTTTGGCAAACCATCTCTTCCTCCGCATAAGTTATGTATACCGAAGAGCTACCTTTATAGCCACCTTTTACGGATAACGTTTGGTAGAAATCACACACATACATATCTTATGTAGGAAAAATGAATACCTCATACTTTAGAATTTAATACTGAACGAAAACATTAATGACACGAACACAATTCCATTTAATGTTTCATTCGGGGTCTATCAAATACGATGTTCCTAGAACATCTATTTATGTGATTAAAATGACAACTCTTTGTCTATGGTCTGTAAAACTTGACCATCATTTAATCCACATACTAACCTGATAACGGTTAATTAGTGTTCCTGCTAATTACCTTGGTTAGTGACTTTTAAGAGTATATTCTATATTATGAAGTTTCACAATTCCAGTCATGAACTCGGAATGATTCATAAATTCAATAATACTCAAGGAAACAAAATATCGTTTAAATATCCAATTCATGAACAAAGCTTTATATAACAAATTTATCGTATTATTGACTTCAAGATTATTACAAACTAACATATAATAATATAATATAATCATAATATAATAATATAATATAACATAATCAAATAATAATCATAATCACAATCATGATAATAATAATCATAGTCATAATCAAAATAATATAATAATAATCATAATTATAATAATATAATAATTAATCATAATTTTAATAATATAATAATAAAATAACTAAAATTATAATACTAACAGTGATGATAATATATAATAATAATAAATAAATAATAATATTAATATTAATATTATATACTATAATAATAAATAATGATCATAATAATAATATAATAATAATAAATTATAATCATAATCATAATATAATACAGCATAATCAAATAATAATCACTATTCCAACGAAAGCTAATCCGGTATACCACCTATAACTTGGTATACCGGATTAGCATTCTTCCGTATTCTTCTACTTATTCTAAAATTTGTTTGACAAATCAATTTTTCAGAATAGCAATTCTATTTTTTAATTTTTGCTATTCTTTGTAGTGCCAAATATTTTCTATGACATTATCTTTTTATATTTGTTAATTAGTAAATAGTAATTTTTAATACATAAAGAAGATTATGTTTTCAAAATTTTTAAGAATGACACATCATTAATTTTCTCTACCATTAATTTTATTTTAATCTTTTAATCTTCTTGAATCCAATGGCTCATATGAATAGTTTTTTTCTCATTTAAAATAATATGTAAATTTTAACTCTTAAAATGATCCAACTTCTTTATATGATCATTTATAGATTATTATATTTTTATTTATATTATTTATTATAATAATAATTATTATTATTATTATTACTTACTATATAATGCTAAAAATATTATATTCAAAACAATTTTAATGTAAAATTTTATTAATATATTTTAAATTTTTATATTATATTTTATTTATTTGAGAACTATTATTGAAATTCAAGTTATAGTTCAGGTTCAAAATTCTAGAGTCGGGATTGGGACCTGCGAGCTGAGTTTGGCGTCTGGTTTCCCAATATTTGTGATCCGAGCTCTGGGGTCGAATTTGTCAGGAAATTTTTTAGAGGTGGCAGAACCCGATCTGACCCGACAAACCCGCCCGATCCGCCCAGATCCGAATCCGACCTAATCCGATTTTTTAAGAAAGTCAAACTGACCCGACCCGTCCGGACCTGAACCCGACCCAACCCGATTTTTTAAGAAAGTCAAACTGACCCGACCTGACCCGACCCGAACCGAGATCAAATGGTCTTCAATCCAATCGAAATCTATCAACGATTTGAAAAAACACAACATGTAAATTGACCCAACCCGACCCGACCCTGACCCGACCCGGGCCGACCTGATTTCTTCCAGCAAGTCAAACTGACCCGACCCGCCCGATCCGAACCCGAACCCGACCCGACCCGCCCGATTGCCACCTCTAAAATTTTTGGGGATGGATTTGTCAATTCCGTTCATACTAAATATCAAAATTTATCATTAATTAGCCTAAATATTTAATTTTGATTTAAATTTTTCTTATTAGAAAGAAAAACGGTGACTGCACGTGACGGTACTTGATAGTAGATAATACAAGTACATAATTGCAATATTGCGCTATATATATTCCGAGGGAGATATTTTGCTACTAATTATGTCATTGAACTTCCTTTATTAAAAATAACTAATTTACCGCATAAGGATACTTTATTTATAACGATTAAACTTTTTTTAATAGTCAATGTCATTTATTTTTAGATTCTATGTCTTATATGTTACGTAATTATATTTTTCTTTTTTGATAATATTATTTATTTATTTCTATTTTATTTAAATTACAAATTAGAAAAATAAAAATAATCTTAAGTTATATTTTAAGGATCAATTTAGTTGTTTTTTTAAGTTCGGTATTTTGAATTTTTTTTACCGTAATTAATAAGAACTAACTTTTTTTTTGTGAAAGTTTAGGGACCAATGGATAAAATCTCTCGATCAAAAAAAATATATAATAATCATTTTTAAGTTTAGAGACCTAATTAGTTTTTACATTACAAGTTGAAGGACTAACTTTGTGATTTTTTAAAAAAAGTTAGGACACAAATTAGTGCAATTGAAAGTTTATAACTTAACTTTCTTTTTGTATGTTGGTAGAAGTTGAGGAATCAAGACATTAATTCTCGCGATCAAACGATATAAAATAAACAAGTTCAAGTACGGGAAGGGTTAAAAGCTTTATTTTGTAGATGTGTCTTAGCTAGTGTGAATGTATGATACATAACTCAGAAAAAATTGTGATAGACACCTAGAGACTCGTACTTGAGAAGGTAAGAATTTATTAACTTCTGCTTTTATAATTAACAAAAAATCGAGGAAACGTAATAATGAACAACAAATAGAAGAAATTTAATAAAACTAACCAATAAAAGAGATTCTATGCATAAGTAGAAGAAGTTCTAGAAAATTAAGAATAATTCAAAATAATTAACCAATCCACTGTACTATTAGAATTAAAAAATGATTAACTTTTAATTTATTACTAAAAACAAATATTAATATCTAACACTGAGACCCAAATAGTTACTATAAAATCGCTTTAATTCATCTATTTCAGCAAGTTTGAAGAAAATGGCACTCACAGTCACCTACAGAGAAGATAACAACGGATCTTATGAGCTGATTCCTGGTGAAGGTCTTCCAAGAGAAGAAGCAATATAGCTCTAAACAATGGTGGAGGGTAAATGGGGATTTGGGAGAGTGAAGTTGATGCTTGTAAACAGAGCAGGGGGCTATGTGCTAGCTTTAAAGAGAGAGGGACTATTTTGAATTTGGAGATCTACCTGCTCTATATAAGAACTGTATGCTAGACAGGAAGTATGCGAATGCATGTGGGGGTGTTGTGATCAATGATGGATCTCATGTGAATACCTTAATTATCCAACTTTGAGCGATCGGATGCATTTCTCACTCCCTGTTTGTTTCCCATCTGGTGGTAGAAAATCAGAGCCGTCTGATTGAACTGCCTTCTCACATGACCTCAGAGTTTATTCACAGAAATCCCAGAGGAAGAACAAAGAATGATATTATATTGTTAATGAGTAGTTGCTTACATAGAGGTAGTTGCGGCGAAATTACAGGGTAAGAATGTAATTGTTTAGAAGTTATACTTAACATGTACGCGACACATCGTCCCTGATATTATGCCTCCGGGACAAAAGCTTCTTAGTTTGTTATTTAAAAGATGGGTTCGAACGTCCATAGAGACTTTCTTATTTCAAAAATATATATTTATAAAGTGAGCTTTTATGTATTAACTTTTAAAAACATATATATATTTGTTGAACTACTAGGGAACAAATGGACAAAGTATCATTTTATATTATGTTAATTTTTAATATTATTAAAATAATGAATATTTTCGTTAAATAGAAAATGACATATTAATTTAATTTTCTATATATAAAAATTCATAAATTTTAATTATTGATGACTTGCAATTTGGTCTATTTATTCTTTCCTTTCCTTTTTTGTAGCCATGCGATGTGCTTTTAGCCTTTTACTAAAAGAAATGATCCAGTCATATTTATTTATTTATTTTTGTCTCGTTTCGTGCTTAGGTCAAGCCATTCCCACCAAACTTAGATGAACAGACCAATTTTAAATTCTCTCTGTTCACTCAAAACTTAAATGAGCACATCAATTTTAAGTTCTCTCGATATGTTGTTCTAATTTAAGCACAATTTATTTTCTTCAAAAATACTGCTTGTAGAATAATATTAGAAATAAGTCACCGGTACTACCTAAGTAGTTTTGTATTATTTTCGTTACTACATATAAATTAAGAGAAATGATTCAATTACCATCATTTTGGTGCCACATTGATGCCATTAAAATTAAATATCAAATAACTATTATTTAAATTCTTAAATAACAAAACTAATTGAAGAAATATTTTATAAATATCATCTTATATATGTATACAAAAAATTATATCATTTCGATATTATTTATATAGGCAAGCGTTAATAAAATCAACGGACTAAATTTTATAATTTAGACACGTTACTTGATGGCTATTCAAATAAAATTAATTTTTTTTATTTTTCATATACATACAATTGAGATGATATAGAATACATCTAACTGTTCACATTTTTAAATTTATACATAAATAAATAAATAGACATCATGAGCACAAAAAAATGGTAATTGAATCCTTCTCATAAATTAATTACATAATTACACCGTCCTCTAAATACGGATCTAACATGCCAAATATCATTTAATTGACACAAAAATCGAAGCACTGATTTGAACGAAATTTTATTTTTAGGAAAAGATAGGGGTGAACTTTTTCAAAATTTATTAATTGTGATAAAATAACTGTGATCCAAGTTACCTACAATAAGTTAATAAAAAACAGAAATGAAGCAAAAGAAAGAAAAAAAAAAGTAAAGTGCTGACTGCCAGCTTAACTTATATGTGACTTTGCACTGCTCTATCACCTTCCTCTGTTATTGACTACTGAATTAGGACCTCAATTTCTTGAAGATCTCTCGTGCTACCTCCTGTATTTGCTAAGCTTCTCCGTGAAATATGCGCCGACACCTTTCTATCCATACTGTTAAGATTGTTGTGATTTTCAGTTTCCAGTACTTGTGTTATTCACCTCGTACTGGAGGATGTGTAAGTTGTGCAGCGGCCTCTCGCTGGGGTTACTGCACTGGCAATGTAACTTCTCAAGCTCCTCGTGAAAATGCAATCATTGAGCAAATGTTGTATTGACTCTGAATGCTCTCGACACGGATAATACATGTTTATCATTATGCATTCTGTTTTGATTAAGTTATCTATTGTCAATATCCTATTTTGCATAACCAACCATATAAAAATCTAAAATCTAGTCGGAGCTCGAACTTCCCATATTCGAAAGTTTATATCATAATAATAATGATTTTATTTCCTATATGTGTAACAGTTATAAAACTGTTCCAAGCATACATTGAATGGACAGTAATTACTATATTTTGAAGTCATAAAAAAAGTTGCATCAGTACCATAACAAGCACATTAAATGATTTTCTCTAAAGTAGTGCCAGTAGAAAAATAACGGTATATAAAATGAGATTTTTAGTTATACCAAATAAAACTCCTAGTGAGTAGTTGAACCAAACTGATACTGTAATGCGTTTCTGAGTTTGAAGAGTAATGTCAGATTTAAACAATCCTCTACACCCCAGCCGCTTTGCTAGTGGATAGGCAAGAGAGAGAAATTCCCAACCCGAGGGATTGCTGAAGGGAAGTAATCCAAATGTAGCAACACAAAATAAGATGCTGATTGGCAAATTTATCGGGGAGAGTACTGTGTATGCTGCTAATGCAAATGCACAAACTGTAGATTTAGCAGCAATTTTTACCATTTCGGTTGATATGATGAGGCATACTAGACGAAGCTTAAAATCTGTAATAGAAAACCCTGCATACATAAGCCATGTTGTGGCAAAGATGGATAATACAAATGCCAACAGATCTGCGACAATAAATGCCTTGAAAGTGTATTTCCTGCCTAGGATAGGGGTGCCTCTGTTGACATGGTCATCATCAAAGTATCCACCTGGCATGGTGAAAATAGCAGCAAAAGTCACTGCTGCAATGAGCACAGAGATAATGCCCAAGCTACGGGTGACACTTTCAGCCTTCTGTACCTCTTTCTCATTGTCATAAATGGGCATATTTAACTCATCATCCAAATGGTCCACCCTATGGGGACTAGGGAGTGCTCCAGTCCACAGCAAGCAACGAAATATATTGAACTGTTTGTTCTGAACATGGGAAAATAAGAAATGTTAACTGAAAAAGGACAAATACCATAGTTTATTTTTCTTTACAAGAAATTTTAGGCTTCATTTTATCATAGAGATTTGTCCTACATGTGGATCAAAAGTCTTGATTAATTCAAATTCTTTCTTAAAAATATACGGTGTTTTAACTATACAAAACTATAAAATAACATGGGGATCAAAAATTTTCTAACTCCTTTTTTGTGATATTCTTTTTCTGATTATATATACTATGATTTTGTTCATTTTTTCAATAATTTCTTTTATGTACGCAAACTGTTTGACTTGCTGTTTTATCAGGCTAGATAAATGAAGGAAAATCATTTAGATAATCTGCTCAGTAATGAAGAACATTTGGATAAATAATGAAGGCAAAATGAACAGGGAAAGGAGGAAGTAACTGAATGATTCATACCAACGTGAATCTAAATCCTTGATCCACATTTATCAAAGAAAGATCAACCGGTGTTAGGCCATTCCTGTTCATGATGCTTGAGCACACCATCCTCATTGATACCAGAAATCTTACAATTTGGTAATCACCTTTTTGAACAGCTAAATGAAGCGGTGTGTTCCCTTGGTGATCCCTGGCATTTAGCATTTTCAAAAAAGTGGGATTTTGAGGAATAAGAAAAATTATGTTTCTTTTGCCACTCATGATGGCAATGTGAAGGAAATTCCTTCCATCTTTATCAAGTAACTCATCTGAGTCAGGAACCTGCTCTATCAGCTCCTTAATTACTGATGTTCTGCCACACTTTGCAGCAGTGTGTATGGGGTATAGCCCTTTCTTGTCTGCCATGTAAGCTGTTGAAGTTTCATGCTGCAATAATAGTCTTACAGTATTTAGGTTCCCAGCTGATGCTGCATAGTGAAGGGGAGTGCTATCTGAGTTATCTACTTTAGTTGCAAGTGATTTGTCCCAATCCAAGAGTTCACTCGTAATTCCTATTGGTAAGTTTTTAAATAACAATTAAGAAAAGTACAAGGATATAGAAACGGATCCTGAATGATCACAATTTTCCTAAATTTTCTGAAAGTAAATATTAAATGCTCCTGCATAAAATGTGAAAGAATGAATGTGGAGGGTAGTCAAGGTTAATTGAGGAAATGTCTGTGGTTGGAACCGATGGAACAGAACTTGAGCCTCGATGGTCAAACGTATAATATATATAGAGAGAGTTGGTTGCATACACAGATGATCTCTGTGTAGGGATGACAATTTAGTCCGCGGCCCGGTGGACCCGTCCGAATCCGTCTCAGCCCGACGTTAATCCGCCCGGTTCGGTCAATGAACGGATAGGACCGGGCCGGGCCTTCCTACGGACCCGACCGGTTATGAGTTTGGAGTTAGACCCATCCGCCCGGCCCAAAGTAGTTGTATATATATAATTTATTTATATTTATTTTTATATTATATATATATTTATATATATTATATATTAATATATTCTAAAAATTATGTATAATTTTAATATAACACTAATATCATTTAAATTATATTAAATATTTAGTTATGATATTATTATATGAATAGAAACACTAATATTTTTGAATTTTATAAATGTGAATAATATAATTCAATAGACCCCTCAGTACATTTTTAGTCATATCTTTTAAATCGAAAATCCAATCAATACAAAATTAATTTCTTTAAAACCTTGATAAATATATCTATCATTTTTTATATTTTGTTATCTTTAAAAAATAGAACATATAAATCTCAAAAATTCATATTATGAAGGTTTGCTGCTGAAAAATTTTAGACCTCTGAATACTTTTATAATCATAACTTTGTACTGAAAAATCATATTAATATGAAATAAAATTATGTAGATTCATCACAGTAAAATCTATAACTTTCATATTTTAAGTTTGTTCAAATTCATAATCTAAAAATGGTCAAAAAATATGTTTCTTAGCCGATTTTAAAAAACTGCACTGTAGAACGGCTTTGGACGAGCTGGGCCGGGCTAGAAAAATTTGGCCCGCAGACAGGACAGGCCGAGATTTTTAGGCCCGGAGGTATGGGTCGGGCAGGACGGGTATGCGATTTTGATGGACGGGTCAGGCCATGGGATTGACGTTTTACCCGCCTACCCGGCCCGTTGCCATCTCTACCCGCGTGTTATGGATCGATTCTTCATTTTTAAAATCTAAATGGTTGATCTGAATTGCTCAAAATGTTTTTCGTATGAATATCTAGTTATGGACTAAATTTTATATTTTTTAAAATTTCTATATATAGAAATCACTTGATTTAATTATTGTGAGCCATCCAAAAAGAATGATTTTGTAACTATTTAAAAAATAGTAAAAAAATGAAAAAAAAATATAAAATTTGATCCCAACTAGATATTCACATGAAAAATATTTTGAGCGGTTCGGATCAATCATTTAGATTTTGAGAATGAATAACTGATCTATAGCACAAAGACGATGCGTGCTACGCATAACACCATAACCCAATTATATATATAGCAACTCAGTTATAATTGATATGTTTCTAACTGAATGAATGTAATTAAAATGTAACGAATGAATGTGGAGGGTAGATTATAGCACATGCTAATTGAAAAGAAGTTCGAAATCATTTCATCTTTTCTACTTTGACTAGCTAATACATGACGCCTGAAATTAATGAAAGGAAGGGGCCTTTATGCATGATTTAGTGTTTTAGTTGCTACATGCCAAATGTATTGTACCTTTTTCACAAAGAACCTAAAATCAGATGGTTTGCACTTTGGACACTAGGAACAGGACTAAGATTTTCTACCGGAAAAAAGTTCCGAGTCTAATGGGTCTAATGATAGCAGTTATTGTTGGCAAGTTTACAAAATTACCAGTATGTCCTAGGACAGCAGCATGTAGTGCGGTTTTTCCATTTGGCCCTGCACATGATACCAAGGATGGTTCTACTCTTGTGAAGATTTGCACCAATTTTAATCCATTTGTCATAGTTGCCAGGTATAGAGGGGAGACGCCATCCATGTCAACAATACCAGTTAAACTAGACTCAGATTGTATGAGCTTGTTTACCATATTCCTGTGACCAACTCGCACCGCCTCATGGAGTGCAGTTTCACCATGCATATTTCTTGCTGTCAAGGCCTCTCCAACCTGATGTTCATCTTCAGCAAAAGAAATCAAGGCGGACACCATTTTATAGTTTTCGGTCTTTACAGCACAATGAAGAGGGGTCTCCTTGAATTTATTGCGTGCCATGAGCAGTGATCTGTTTCTGGTATAGACTGTTCTTGCAAACTCTATATGATTGCCAGCAGGATGCCTCGATGTGAAGTAGTGCCCGCTGGAAATAGCAGCAATGTGTAACACTGTGTTATCCCCAACTGTAACACCTTGCAATGGGCTACTAGGTCCATCCAATTGCTGGAGATCTAGAACAATATTAAATGGAGGATTATTATGGAAAAGAGAATATTCTAGCAAAATTTTTATTTACTATAATTAGTCATAAATAGAACAAATTGGAGAAATTAAGTATCAGGTTGTATGCATACACAATGCAGTGTCCCCGTAGGATGAGAGATCAAATGAGGAAAGATTGATTTAAGTAGGGGTGTGATCGACTTTCAAATATGTGAATGAGAGATTTCATGGGGATGGAGGGGAGTGTGGGACTTTTTCTCATATAATTAATAGTCAGCATTGCAATATCAGAGAGCTTTTTAACAAGTCATCAGTTTCTATTTTGTGCGCATTAAACTCGTCAAAAATTGTATTTCTTTTCCTGTTTCTTTGCCAAACCGATAATAATAATAATATTTTATTTGGAACTGCTCCCTTCTTCTTTACTAATCCTTAAATAGGTTTAAGAATAATTATTGTACACAAGTATCTCTTGATCAATTGATAGGTTTAATAGACCTTAAATGTAAATTTTCAACAATAACACAGTTCATCTTCTCAACTGCTCTCCATTTCTTCTTACCCCCCCCCCCCCCTTTTCTATTTTCTCTCAAACTTGAACTGAAAATCCTTAAAAAATGAATTTAAATCTTGGAACAAGGATAACATTTAATTGTAACAAAGTACAAATAAAACCACACACGATATCATAAAAGCTATCCATTTTGTTTTGGGACGTAAATAAATCATGCATTTCACAAAGAAATACTCGAGGGACTTGGTACTTTGAACTCCATAAATTTAGATTTTAAGTTATAAACGGTATTATGTGATTAATGCTAAGTAGCGACGTAGACTTATTCTAACAAAATAAAGTCAACAACGACAATGATGATGATGACGTTAATACTAAAGAAAGTATCATGGTTTTGAGACTCAAAATAAATTTGTAATTGGATAAATTACTTAAAACTTTCCAAATATGTTAGTACTGTCACAAGAACTAAAGAGAACTTTTTTAAAAATGTGTTTGGTATTATATGTCAACAGAAAAGTTCCACCGATATTTTAGTACCTCTTCCAAAATTTTCTTTATATCTTTTCACCCATATAATATACTAGCATGAAATAGTTTAAGCGTTGAAAAAATGATCATGCAGAAAGCTTTGGAAGAGTTTTAGTTAAGCACCATATTTACAGAAACAACAGTTATGTTAGCAGCGAATGATAAATTAATTTATAGCTCAGAAAATTAATATAAAAGAAATATTCTATATTTAAGATTGAAATATAAGCTCATTGATCAGTCAAATTTCCCATCAAATTAAATAAGCTATCATGTTATTTATTTATGATACAAATTCAAGAAATTGATTTGATAGAGTAGGAGATGCACCAATATCATGCTAAGAATATCCAAGATTTCCACAAGAAATGTCATTTGTTTGATAAGAAATAAAAAAAAAAGAATATCAAAAACTCATGTGCCTGAAGTTGAAGCAACGACTTGCAAAGAAACAGAAAGTAAAGCAACGACCGAGTGCAATTTGCACTATACGGACAATTTTCCAGATAATGTAACATGTTCTATCAAATTGTTTAATTAGGGGTTTACCATGTGATAGTAAAAATTCTTTCAGAAAATCAACATTGCCTTGTACCGCAGCTTCGTAAAGCTTTGGATGTATCCGGATTCGTTGGGACGTCTGACTAATTCCTTCACGGTATTCTTCTACAGCAGAGATCCTAGCCTCCATGGCTGCACTTTCTGTGACTTCTGACGGTGATGGAGGCACTGTTGTTGCTTGATGCCCGTCTTCAATTATTTCGCTACTGTCGGAAGCAGTAGAAAGGTAGGATATGTGTTGCACAACATCATCAGCTAGAGCTTGCACCGCAGTGTTAGATACTGTATGGTTGGGCGCCGTCATCACTATGTCACGATCAGCATCCACCATAATCGTGATGGATGGAGTGATCTCATGATATATATAGTTGTTCTTTGAATTTGCTATTGACACAGCACAACTCATTTTAGAGTTACTGGTACACAAGTATTGAATATTGATAATGACACCTTTGGAGGATTGCAAATGGGGGTCTCTTTAATTGATCCCTACTCTGATTCTCAGAAGCATGTACGTAACATAGATAGCTAGTATTGAGATGCCTTCAGCAGGAAAAGGGATTAACAGCAAATTATATAATATGGCCAGCCTATCAGTGAGGAGGAATTAATTTCCTGCTAGCTATCGCGAGAATGGCCAACCATTAATTTGTGATAAGAAGACAAATTGCTTCCCATTCTGAAAAGTAAACCGAGCATTAAAGTAAATCAAGCTTTTTGTATTTATTATTAACTTGCGAGTGTTTTCCCTTCCAGTACTTTGCCTAGAAGCTTCCTTATGGCCCATATCATCGGTAATGTGGGGAAAATATGGGAGGAATCTTTTGACGATTGACAATGAATTTTTAAATAAATATGAAATAAATTTTAAAAATGGATTTATTTTATCGATAGTTTTATTTTTATAGATTAATGATGATTCAAGTTTTATATAATTTCATTATCGTTTGATAGTCCATCAAGGACCATCAAAATTATGTATAATTTAGAATGATTTCAATTTAATGATATTTGATTAGTTATCAAATGTTAATAAAATTATATAAAATTTAAATTACTGTTAATTTATAATTAAAAAAGTATATTTATATTTTTTATTTTTTTCAAATTTATTTATCCATTGTCAAGTGATCTCTTCCTGAAAGAAAAAAATAAGACTTAATAATTTTCCCAATTCTATTTAAAAGGACTATTTTTTTTACGGATGTGCTCTCATTATCCCACTAAAAATTGAATTTTTTTTAATTTAAATCACAATGCCGGATCATTCAAGTAAAATTCATTTTTTTTTTTATTGGGGAGGAAACATCACAATGGGTATTGAGGGTAGAGGTGGCAGAACCCGACCCGACCCGACAAACCCGCCCGACCCGCCCGGACCTGAACCCGACCCGACCTGATTTTTTAAGAAAGTCAAACTGACCCGACCCGACCCGAACCCGACCTGACCCGACCCGACCCGAGATCAAATGGCCTTCAATCGAATCGAAATCTATCAACGATCTGAAAAAACATAACATGTAAATTGACCCGACCCGATCCGACCCTGACCCGGCCCGGCCCGACCCGATTTCTTCCAGAAAGTCAAACTGACCCGACCCGCCCGACCCGAACCCGAACCCGACCCGACCCGCCCGATTGCCACCTCTAATTGAGGGATCTTTGGGCACAAGGGTGCGCGTCATCAGCGGTTCAAATGCTTTCACTGGAGTTCTTTCATATTGGTTGCTTCGTGCATAAATTATGTCAATTTCAAATGCCGACTTGACTGCTGATGGCTGACTTGTATAGTCAATGTTGGATGATGCCCCCAAGAGCACTCACCAGATCTCGAGAAGGTTTGTACTTTGCAGTAGACTTATACCATTATTTTGGTCCATTCTTGGCACATGTTCTGAATTTTTTTAATAAATTTTTTTTCAATTTTTAGATGAACTATGTTTCAAATTTTATATACTTAGAGTATTATTTAATATTTAATCAAATATTTACTAAAATTGAATGGTAATTATAATATTTCAAATTTAATAATTTTTAGTGAAGTATTAAATGATACTTAAATTGTAACAAATTTATAATACAATTAATAAATTTCAAAAATATGCACAAACTTTTTTTTAAAACTATTTATGAATTTATTTGAAATTAGTTAATTAAATTTATTAAAATAATAATTGTCCAAATTTTCCACCGGTGAAATATGCACACGACATTCAATGCGAACCAGAGATGATAAAATCTAATTCGACTCAAAAAAGTTCGTTCGATCTGTTTGAATCAAACATACTATCTAATCAAAATAAATCAAAATCTAAAAAAAACTAATATATAAATTATTCTAATCCAATCCAATATGATTTCTTTTACAAAGACAAATAGACACAATCAGATCCGTCCAAACAAAACCCGATGAGATCCGTCCAAATAAAACCTGATCCTCTCGATTATCACATATAATGCAAGCTGCATGTACAAGAGAAAAATAAAAATTTTGAAATAAAGCAACTGATGAGTCGAGAGGTTATATCGTAGGTAGGGGTGTCAATGGGTCAGGTCGGATCGGATCATATTATTTTATTATTTTTTTTGATCCGACTCAAATCCGATCCGATTAAATTCGGGTCAAAAAATCTTGATCCATACCCGATCCGACCCGTGTAAAATAATTAAATATTTATTAGTTATTTTTATGTAATTTTAAGGAATTAAATATTAATATTTTATAATTAATCTTAATTAGTTAGTACTAAATCATAAAATTACTTCAAAAAACAAAATTAATCGGATCGGATTGGATTGATCTGAACCCGACCCGACCCGATTCGGATAAAAAAAATTAAATTTCTACCCGATTCTTTTATCTTCCGATCATATCAGATCGGATTAACCTGTTGGGTCAGATTTAATAATTGACACAGGTGAATCGCAGGTGTATCATTTCTTAGTCGCGATACACATCGTATCTGAAAAAGATTGTGCGATACACAATCCCAACTATCCCAGACCCGTTACTGGTACCATAAGGGGACCTGTTAAGGGCGATGGAAACTGGGCAGCGATAGAAATTTTTTTGGCGACAAACCCTAGCTAGCTGTTTGTTTGGAATTTTCTGGGAAGGAGTAGGGTTTTTGACAAAAACACATGACTTGCTTTCACATAGCAATTTTTTTCAACAGATAAATTTGGAAAATTAAAACTATCGCATTTATACACTTTGGATGTCTCCGATTCTTACCAATTGTTTTTGCTCTAACATTTCGAGGCTCGCCATTACCTATGCCAGCTTCTAAGAAATGGCCTCGGAGTTTTTTTTTTTTTTTTTTTTTTGGGGGGGGGGGGGTGCGGGTTGGATTTTATAATATTTTGCTACATTCGGTGTGTGGACTTGGTGCCACTAAACACCACCAAACTAGTTGGTTTGTTGTAGGCCGTGTTCACCGTTAACAAAAATCATAAACTTTGACATTTGTTGTTTATTTTATATTTAATAGGATTAATAAGATTGACGAAATTAATTAATCTCAAATAAGTTTATCATTTTTCATAAGCATAAACCATATTAATATAACATATTGAAATTTAAACGAAAAAAAACTATTTAATTTCGACTTTGATGATAGATTATATGAAAAAAAAATTAGTATAATTATTTTTTCAAACATTAACAAGATTTATTAAAAGGAGAGGATTAAAAAAGTGAAATCATATGAACTATTTCTACAAAATGTCATAATATAATGATTTTCATATGGATTTTTCATTATATACTATAATTAGTTGTTCTAATTTATATTTGAACAAAATTATCATACCATAGATATACGATATGATTCATTATTTATAATACGTACCACAATAAAAAATCTATTTGACAACGGTTATTAATCAAATTTAATAACGGTTCTTGAACCGTTATTAAAGAGAGCGTTAGAAAAGGTTCTAAATAACCATTGCCAAATTATATATTTGGAATTATTTTTTTTTTAATTGACCTCTGTTACACTTAACAATTTTTTTTAAGTTTTGATTGTAGGATTCTAAGAAGTTTCAAGAAAATGAAGAAGAAATGATCAAGATCAATTCAGATGCTTCTATGAAGATATATGATCATATTCAATGTACAGGTATAATTCAAAATCTTATATTCTTCATAATTATGCAAGGAAGAGCTTTCTGTCACACAAAAACGTTATAACGATTCTCCAATCGTTATAACGATTCAATATATACTAAAAAATTATTTTAAGTTCTCTATGAGCAGAAATGAGCCAAAATTAACAAAGTGTATCATTATGTAACGCTTCATCAAGCGTTATAACGACTCAATATACCTACTCAAAAATATTTTAAGTTCTTTGTGAGAAAAAATAAGCCAAAATTAACAGAGTGTATCGTTATATAACGCTTTGTAAAGCGTTCAACGTTTCTGTGCGACCCTTTTTCGCGCCTCTCACCACCCTGAAAAAGGAACTGGGCGATGAATTGCGGAAGAAGGATACGGAAATCCCTCTAAGTGTGCATTGGAGTATGTTAATATAAATTTGGAATGCACATTTAGAGGTTTTAGAGATTGTGAGGTCTTTAAGATTCCAATGGGCGCAAGCCCCCATTGTTAATTACCCTGGGCTTTTAACCCGAGGAACCTCTGATTAAGAAAGAAAAAATAAACAGAATAGTTAAGCAATTTTAAGTGGTCGTTGTGAGAAAGGACGGAGAAGATATGAACTTTTTAAGGTAGTTTACACCTTGTGAACCTCAATTAATGATAGTTCAGACCGTGAGTCTCGATTAATGGCAACTCAGACCATGAGCCTCGATTAATGGCAGCTCAGACCATATGAATATCAGTGCGCAAGATGTGAAGCTTGAAGCGCTATGCCAGCTCAGCATCAAGGACTGGTTATCAGAAAGACGAAGAAGATTTTTATCGTCTTTAACTGATCTTCTAGATCATGAACATGAAGCGCTATGCCAGCTCATGGACCTAGACATTCAGATATCTCGATGATCCATATAGAGATATTGAATGGTTCCCGAGATACGAGATATTGAGTTAAGGCTTCTTACCAACTCAAATATCAAGATCAAGGTGTATTTCCGAGATACAAGATGTGAACGCAAGCGCTCTGCCCGCTCAACATCAAGATTCGGTGAATCAGAAAGACAGGATTTGGCCCCTTTCTTGGTCTTTACTGATCTTCTAGACTATGAATCTGAAGCGTTGTGCCAATTCATAAATCAAGGAATTCAAAGTCTCGATGATCTATGTAGAGACTTGAATAATTTTCAAGATATGAGATACTGAGTTAAGGCTCCTTACCAACTCAAATATCAAGAATTGTTTTTTTTTAATTGAGTTTGATTTATTTTAAATTGATTTTTATTTTATTTGATAGAATGATGTATTCATTTTTTTTATTGTTTATCTTTTTTATTGTGTTTTATTTATTTAATTCATTTTTATTTGAATTTCTTTTTATTTAAATTTATTTAGTTTTGAATGATGAGTGTTATTTTTTTATTTATTTATTTTGATTTTGATTTTATTTTTAGGTTAAGATTGATTTAATTTTGAAATTTAATTTTTTTTATTTGATAAGAAAAATACAATCTTTTATTTTTTTATTAATTTTCTTACCATTTCTTTTATTTATTAATATTTGAATTTATTTCATTTTGAAGATTGAGAGTTACTTTCTTTTTTATTTTATTTTAATTTTAATTTTGATTTTAAGTGAAAGTTGATTTAATTTTGAAATTGATTTTTTATTTGATAAGAAAGATCAAGTCATTTACTTTCTTATTATTACTTCTTTTACTTGTGTTTTTTTATTTGTATTTAAATTTATTTAATTTTATTTGATTTATTTTTATTTTAGTTGAGTTTATTTAAATATTTTGTTTATTTTAGTTTAACTTATTTAATAGATGAAAAATATGCATACTTTATTTTATTTTATACATATCTTGAGAAATATGGAATTTATTTCGAGAAAAGATAAATTTTTATTAATTGTTTATTAGTAGTTTTTTTTATGAAAATATGTTTTAGAACTACTAAGTACTTGATAAATGAAATATATATATATATATATATATATATATATATTTATATTTATATATCTTGAATCCTTCTTATTTTCGCACATATGTTTCTAAAAGATTTTATTTTATTTCATTGTATACATATTCGAGAAAAACGTTTTTATTATTTTTAGTATTTATTTTAGAAAAATCTTTTCATTATGGACCGATTTACTTTTTTTTATTTTCATTTCTGACTTGGGCTGAACTTGAGTTTCCTCTCCCTTTTCTCTGCTAGAGCGAGATATTTGTTGTTGGGCTGACTCGATTCTCTCCGCTCTGTTTTTGATTTTGGGCTGCACCAAGATTAATTCATTTTTCTGAGCATTGGACTATCATGGGTCAGATTTAAGTCTTTGTGAAATTTACGTCCTTGAGCTGGTCACACATTCCTTGGGTCAGTTTTAGTTTCTAGCACTGGGCCAACTCCTTTTGTCTATCCACCGGCCTCTCATTCTTCTTGGATCTAAAATTTATTTGTAAGTTTACACATTTCATAAATTCATGTTTTGTTAAAATTAGTGCTGACGAAATGGGGAGTCCAAATTTTGTCTTTGAATTCATTTTATTCTGTTCACACACTAAATTTCTTCTCTTGGTTATTTTATTAATGATTTCATCAAGTATCTATGTGAGAGTAATTTTTTGATGGACGTTGAGTTTTTCAGATGTGATACTAATCAGTGCGACTCCGATATACTATCAGGTTTGAACCACAATCAAAATTACAATTTTTTTTTTTACAATGTAATAAATTTAGAGCCAAACTTTATAGTTCGGTTGGTAGAATATAGCCATCTACATATTGTTATTAAAATAATATATTACGGAATAGCTCAGAATCTTTGAATTTATTTTCAATTCGCATAGTGCTAGTTTGGATGCACTTTGTTACATCTATCAATTAGTTTAGTTTGAATTTGATTCTTTCTGGAATATATACCATGATTAACCATTTGTAAAAAAATCTTTAAGCACATTCCTGATTTATAATTGTTTCTCATTGATTTCATAGCTTCAATCAAAAATATGCTTAGAGATTTCCCCTTCAAGAACTGAGTTTAGTCATTCTTGAGAGTCAATCAAATTCAAACTAAACCAATTGCAAATTTTGAAATTGACACACACGGTTGTGTATTAACCGGCACCAATCTTGCAATGGTTGAGTCTGGCGCACACGGTTGTGTATTAACCGGCACCAAACTTTGGAATCTAGCACACACAACTCAATGGAGCTTGCACCCGATTTGTTCTGTTCAAACACAACATTGTGCAAATAGAAAAGAAATCCGGTCAAGAATGAATTTTTTTTATGTAAAATACATGAAATGCCAAGGAATGAAACTAGTATCATGTAAAAGAATATTTTTTTAAGCCTTTTTTTTGCTTACACTCTTCACAACATGGTGAAACTATTTGAGGTTGAACGTGTATTGTTCTGGCACCCAAACAAGCTTATCAGTTGTTCAGATAGAAGAATATTACTTAAACTAATTCAATGTTATATATCACAATTCAAACTTATGCATACTTTTTATGTTTTTTTTTTTTAACAAAATGTTCACAATCTAGCATGGTTATTTGAAACACAGTCAAATGCTTAAGAGTATAAGAAAAAGGATCTCGGAAAGAAAAGAGAGTTTTTAAAGTAACTTTAGTTAAAAAGAGTAAATTTATTTATTTGTGACTTTATAAAGAACAAACTTTCAACAGTAAAAGAATAGTAAGAAAACTTTAAGCTTTCATTTGCTTTTAAGCACTCCTCCCTCCTTTATAAGCCTTTACAGTTTGATATGATCAATCGAGATTGGGTGTGTATTACCCTGGCACTCGAAGGACTATACCAAATGCTTAGAGCAAAATAAACTCATTTCAGAAAAGCAAAACCAAATCAGATTTAAGTTTATAAATTAGATTTTTGTGAAATCTCTCTTTATAGCTCCTTGCGATTCGATTAGTCAAATGAGGTTAGATTTGTACTATCTTGGCACACATGAGACAAAATCAAATGCTTAGAGCATAAAAAGAAAAGGATTTTTTTTTTTGTTTATGCATATATGCAGATCTATTTTTTTACTTTGGTTTAGAATATAAAATACAAAAGGTATATGACATCAATTTCAGTAACAAGTAGAGATACTAATATGCATTCTTTTTAGAAAATATTATACTTAATTTTCCACAGCCCAAGAGGTCATATGAGATTGGATTTGTACTATCCTGTCAATCATAGAACACCATAGGCATATTTCAAATATTTATTAAAGAAAATGAGAAAATGATGATAAGGTAATATTTTTTTTATATAGAACAGTAAAGAAGAAGGTTTATTCAAATGCTTTGCCACTTACTAATTATGAGAATGACTAATACTATGATATGAATGCTAAAGGATGCAAACTGTTCTATGCCTAGCTCTAATTTTTATTTTATATGCTTTTGCACAATGAATCTATTTTGTGAATAAAATTGAGTAAATGAGTCTAAAATATCTTTTGACATGCAAAAGAAGGGAAACAGTGCATGAGAGGGAGTATTTGACATGATTACTTAAAATATGCATTTTAGTTGGATTAATACATCATGTAAAAGAAATAGAAAACTTCATCTCAACCCTTTTGGTATTTGAATATGCTTGAGAGCATTATAGTTAAGGGGTTTCATCGATGAGTATGTAGACTCAATAGTCAGTTTACTACAAGCAATTATTTTACTTTGTAGATCTTGATTAAGGAAAGAAAAAAAGATTCATGATAGTGAATGCTAGTCTAAACATGGTATGGCAGTAAACAAAGAAAACACAATCTAAAAGCAAACTTGAACTTCAAATTCATTCATTTCAACAGAGAATTACAACTACAGGATAAAAAAAAAAGACATTACTACCTAGGCTAATTCAGATTTGGGTTTTGTTTCTTTATTGGTGGCTGAGGGGTTGCTCTGCTTTAATGGGGGCTGCTTGTATCTGGGGGAGGTTGGTGGCCTATGATTTTTTTTGTAATTGGTCAAAAGAGTAATTTGAGGAGGATGCTGGTATTAGGTTTTGCTATGTATTTTTTGCCAGCCTCAGGATAGCTTGTATCTGGGGGTTTAAATAGGCAGCATGATTAGGTTTTTCATTTTAGGGTTTGGATTTTGATTTTACCAATTTAGGTCTAGCGTTAGGGTTTAATTGTGTTGTGGTTTGGGTGAGCTGGCATGAGAGACACTCCTTAACCAATTACAAGCATTCTTATCCCTTTTTCCCAAATAGATGGCTGCCAACAAGGCAATACCAGCATCACACAACAACTACCCAAAAAGGACAAAAATACAAAATATCTGAGGTGAGAATTTACTGGTATCAGTCTTACTCGCGCCGACCTCTCTTGGTCTCGGGTTGGGCTCCCGTAGTTGGGCCTCAGTTGGGCCTCTTCAGCTCTTGTCAGGCCGCCTCTTCTTAATTGTATTTTAATTATTATTTTGTAAATCTTAATTATTTAAATTATTTTCTTCAATTATATTTTATTTACATACTAATATTATTTTTATAATTTATAGGTTTGTTATATGAAAATAAAATAGAAGTGACAGACATTAACAAAACTTGATTAACTTAATTTAATTAAATTAAATATTATTATTTTAGTAAGTGTGTTGGTGTTTTGAGATTATATTATTCGATTAATGTAACTAATTTAATTTATTTAAAATAATTAAGTTAGCTTAATGTTATCCCTTAATTAATTTAATTATAATTAGAATAATTAATTATTTAGACATAGAGAAATTGATTAATATATATAATATTATATAATTAATATTATTCTTATTAAAAATAGAGAAATTGATTAATATATATTTTATGTTATAAATTATTATCATACCTCAATTATTACTTTAAAATTTCTAATTATTTATATCATACTCTTTAATTATATTTTATTTTATATATTTATATTATTTTCATCAATTAGAAAATATACTACATAAAACTAGAATTTAAATTAAAATAAAAACTAAATGAAAGTAATTAAATTCAATTAACTTAATTTTAAATTAAACGTTTTTATTTATTTGAACGTGTTGGTGT
>CAXKVV010001324.1:0-53216 GCA_964058805.1 Schoenoplectus triqueter
CAAAGGGATCTTTGAGAAACAATTTAAAACCAAAGGAGAAATAAGAAAATCAGCAAATAGAGGGCTCCAATTAAAAATCAAAATGGAGAGGGGCTAAATTCGAAAATTCTCATTCTGCTACAGTGCGTGCTACAGTACCGAGCTTCCACTGCCAAAAATTCAAAAATGGTGATGGTGCTTCCGTGCGACGAAAACCCACATATTATATACCGTTGGAAAGAGCATGGAGAGGAGAACACAATGAGATAAAAGAACTTGCAAAATGGTTGAGCGGTTTGGGAGAAAACTGAAGAGGAAGTTTCCGATCCAAAAATGAAATTGAGCAATCCGAGCCATAATTGATCAAATTTACATTTCAAACACCTTCACCATGGTCACAAGAGATTGTTTGAGGGCTTGGTTGAATTTCATACGTTTTAAATTGGTGAGACCACGAACTCGCAAATCGGGTCAAAAACCGAGTTGGTCAAACTCTATACCAGAGCATTCTATTGATTGAATAAACATTGTAGATCAATTCCTGGGATCAATTAGATGCTAATCAAGCTTTGAAACACAAGAAATGGTGAAGAAATGAAGGAGAACGACTATGTGGCTTGAAATCGGGTTTGAAGGCAAAAACGGGTCTCGGGTGCATAATTGTGATCCGGCAAGATCCAAAATGCAGGAAGGGAGTGGCAAGAACGTGTTTGAACCTCTACAACCTTCTAGAAGTCCCTAGAATCATCTGGTGACCAAGTGGTGGTTAGGGAGGGCAAATTTGTAAATTTTCAGCAGACATAACAAACTCCACTTGTGCTCCACTTGTCCTCTCAGCTGTTAGAGCACATTTAAAACACTTAGAACTGGTCTAATACACCACAAAACGTTCAGAATAGTATGAGAAGATGAATGAAGGGAGTTGGTGCATAAATTGGTTAAAGAAAAGTCAAACCGATCTCATACACCCATCTAATACCCCCTAGGCCTATATAAACCCCTCTCCTCCTTCAAACACAAGAGACACAACCCATCCCAAGCTGAATGCTAATCCAAAACGCTGCCAAAACCAACTGAAGCTCAAATTAGATACAAAATAAGATCCAATCTTTGAGTTGAGATCAAAATCAAACCCAAAGATACAAGATTCAATCAATTCCTCTTCTACTCAAGCTACAAATTAGATCTAGGTAGGCATATATCCTGTAAATATAGATATAAAGAGAGTATTGGAGCTTGTAATTTTGATTTGTGCAATAAAGATGAAATTTTTCATGTACAATATCGATTTTTCTTCTTCTTCTTGATGTTCTTATGTTGCAATTCGATCTTTTTTATTTTCTTTCTTTTCTTTTGGCTTAAATCTGTATGCAAACATCATTGAATGTTAGATTGAAGCTAAATGATGCATTTAAACCGTTTGAGATCAATGAATCCCTTATAAACGCAAAATCAGCCCTAAAATGGCTGAAAATGCAATAAAATAAAAAACGGGATGAGATCTTCTCCAAATCTTATAAAACTTTCAGATCTCGTAGAAATAAGTCATATGAATCTACAAAAACTGATTTTATATTTTTTTGATTTTTCAATAAAAAGTTATAGTCTTTTTAATTCTGAAAAACAGCAAGTTCTGGTAACATCCATTTCCTCTTATTCTTTTTTCTTTTTTTTTGTTTTTTTCATTTTTTTTATTTTTCTTTTGGCTCAAATCTACATACAAACATCATTGAATGTTAGATGAAGGCTAAATGATGCATTCAAATCATTTGAGATCAATGAATCCCTTATAAATGTAAAATCAGCCCTAAAATAGCTGAAAATGCAATAAAAGGAAAAATGGGATGAGATCTGCTCCAAATCTTACAAAACTTTCAGATCTCGTAGAAATATGTCATATGAATCTATATAAACTGATTTTACATTTTTTTTGATTTTTCTGTAAAAAGTTATAGCCTTTTTAATTCTGAAAAACAGCAAATACTGGTACAGCATTTTCCTCTTTTGCCCCTGATCTGATTCGAAAATAAAAAATCATATTTCTGCTACTTCGATTTGATTGAAATTTTGTGAGCGTCTAGATCTAGTTATATTGTATCTCTCTGTAAAATTTCATAATTTTTAGAGTTTATTACAATTTTATACGAATTTGTGAATCTTCAGCCAACAATTTATAAAATAAATTTATAAATAAATTTATCTTTTTTCTTTCTTAAGTGCTTTGATCATGTGTCACAAGCAACAGCTTGTCGACTATATCATAGCATAAAAGAATGAATAAAACAAAAAAATAATTTCTATCTTAAGTGCTTTGATCATGTGTCATGAGCAATAGCTCGTCGACTATATCATAGCATAGAATAATGAATAAAATAATTAATAATATCTCTCCTAAGTGCTTTGATCATGTGTCATGAGCAATAGCTCGTCGACTATATCATGGCATAAAATAGTGAATAAAACAATTAATAATCGCTCTCTTAAGTACTTTGATCATGTGTCACGAGCAATAGCTCGTCGACTATATCATAGCACAAAAGAGAGAATAAAATAACAAATAATTTGATAAAAAAAACTAAACTCGCTCTCTTAAGTGTTTTGATTACGTGTCACAAGCAATAGTTTGTCGACTATATCATAGCACAAGATAAAATAAAATAAAAATCTTCTTAATATGAAGAGAAGTATTTCATTTTTTTCAGGACTATCTCGCAAGAAGTCATCATCAGCACACCAATAATGGTGGCTTCAACCATGGTGGCTCCCATCTCCGCAGCAGCCCCAACTGAAGAAGAAGAAGATGAATAAGTCTATTTTGCTCTAACTCAGAAAGACATAGACAATAAAATCATGGACTCTCCTCCTAGATCTCAAAAGAGGAGGAGACGCCCAACTAAGAAGGCAATCTCTCCCAAAATTGCCTCTACACTCAAGGTCTCTCAGAAAAGAACTCGAGAAGTATCTCAAGAACGCATGGTAGCTAGGCCAAATATTTTTGTATCCAACTCTTTCTCTGCTCTAAGAATTATAGCAGGGGACCCTGCTAGAGGTCAGAGGCGCCAAGTTTGGGAAGTTTTATCAAGAAAACCTCAACAAAGTCAGAAGAAGCTTATCTCGGCAGTAACCTTGAAAGAAAGAAGAAACCTGAAAACTTGAAAGTCGAGATGTTAAATCTCTGACCAAACCCAAAATCGGGTACCAGTCAAACCCAGGTCGATCCTTCCCTCTCAAGATCAAGTAAGCCAGAATTGACACAATCGAGCCGCTCAAGCTACGAGACTCGTAAAAGGAAGAAATCAGAAAACTGTACAAGAACTGGTCCCCATAACTTCTAAGACTCAATATGAATCTCAATTAAAATCGGTGGCTGAAGAACACACCTCTTATAGTGTGTTTAATAAGTTGGGTCCCAAGGTTCGATCCGAAAATTTAACTATCTCGCTGAATAACCAAAGTCGAAAGAAAAGACGGGTCGTTAAATATGTGAGAGATCTGGAAGGACATTTCTCATCCTATATGATCAGCGCAAGTTTTGAAAAAAAAATAAAGAGTCTCAAGTCCACGCTAGTGTCAATACGGTGACTTTAAAATATCCTCAGGATCCTGAAAATCAATCCCCGTAAAATCAGACCAATACGACAAATACTGGTAAGGGCAATGGTCGAAAAGGAAGACCAAGAAAAAATAAAGGGACAAGCGATAACAACAAATTTGGAGAAGAAGGGAATGAAGAAAATAATCCTTCCGACTCCGAAGATGGATGTGAAAATCACGGAGCAACAAGCATCCCTCCTAATAACATAGAATTATTAAGAAATCATATAGAAATGCAAGATGAAGAGCTTGTGAAACAGTGAGAACTCTTGATGGTTGTGTTAAAACAGAATGAAGAACTTGCCAACACCATCAAGGCTTTGCAAGAGCACATGAATATTAACACTGATACTAACAAAGTAAAGGGTTCTCATCAAATAAGTATCAATGTCGATTCCAAAAATCAGAAAGGAAAAGATGTGTCAAATACCAATACTGGTCCTAGCAACCCAAGAGTGACCTTTCATAGTCACGTAAATCCTGAACCCGAATACCAAGGGGTAACCAAGAAAGAAATACAAGCGATGATTGCTCAACAGATGCAGATCGCAGGAGGTGGCTATGCACTTCCGCCTGTCCGAAACTGTGGACATCCATATCCTGCCATCTGTGATCTCGAAGAATATCCAAAAGGGTATGTGATACCAAAATTCAGGGTTTTCTCAGGAGAAGGAAACAGAGACCTAAACCCAGAACAACACTTGGCACACTTCGTAGCCTCGTGTGGGAACACTGGCGGGAATGACGCGCTGTTGCTGCGACAATTTTCCCAAAGCCTCGTTGGCACAGCCTTCCAATGGTATTATTCATTAGAAAATGAAAGTGTAAACACATGGGATGAAATGGCAAATGCGTTCAGAGTCAGATTCGCCATGATATCAGATAAAGTGAATATAGCCGATCTGGCAAACACGAAACCCAGAAAGGGTGAGTCCATGGTGGATTACATCAACAGATGGAGAAATCTCAGCATCAAATGTAACAGGACACTGACTGAAGATGAGACAATCAACCTGATCCAGAAAAATATAGATGGATGGATGGGAACGCTCTTGGGTGTGACCAAAGTCAACACGTTCAAAGATTTGCTAAGAGCAGTGTCCAACATGGAAAGCATGTCGTCTTCTAACATTCCAAGTTTTATGGGTGCTCGACCACCAAGAAGGACAGAAGCAAAGGTGGCTTTCACCAAGCTCAAGGATAAAATGGTTGCCAATATAAATGTATCAGGTAACAATGTAAATAACAGTAGCGAGAAAAATTCTAAGCCCGTTATAGGAGGGAGTTCTCAGTCTTTTGAAACTCTGAGACAAAAGAAAAGTAAGCCATATTCTTTTCGAAGGGATAAAGTGCTCACAATTTTTAAAGGAGCATTGAAAAATGGACTCGAATTACCCGTAAACAAGCGCCCCGAAGATGCAGAAAAATCAGATAACCCCAATTATTGCCCATATCACAGAATACTGGGACATACATTAGAAGACTGTTGGGTTTTCAAAGATTGGGTCGAAAAATCAATCCGAAACGGTGAGATTATATTACCTAAGGGGTTTTCCCAAAAGCTTACACCTCACGAATAAGTAAATACCGCATCTCATGAAAGGGCAGCATGCAACATGGAATGTCATGCTGGAAGCACATCTGACGATGATGATAAAATTATGTTATAAGAGTTACATTTCTCAGTACATCAAGGCGAAGCGAAAAATAAATAATAAAGAAAAATAAAATAAAAGCCTCAATAGGCTCGAAAACCCAAAACCAAAATAAAAACATCAGTAAGCCTAAAAAACTCAGAAATAGAATAAAAACCTCAATAGGTCCGAAAACCAAAAATAGAATAAATGCCTCAATAGACCCGAAAACCCAAAATAAAATAAAAGCCTCAATAGGCCCAAAAACTCAAAAATAGAATAAAAACCTTAATAAACCCAAAACTAAAAAATGTAATGAAATCAATCATGGCCAAAACCACGCGATGTTAAAGGCGATGGCTAAGGTGTTTGGGACCATAATACGAACACCACTGGGTTTGTCCATTTGATACAGAATAAATATAAAAATGGGCAGGGTTTGCAGTTTGTCCCTTAAACTATCTGTACTGCCCAATGACGAAAGTTGCTCATATTGGTCGCCACGGTGCAAGCCAAGGGATAGGTCGAGCAAATTGGTGGCTAGTAATAGTCGCTTCCGAGGGCATGTAAATAAATAACTCTCGTACATATTAATAGCAAATAATAATAATAACAAAATTTTCCCCCTCAAATAAAAATATATTAAAAAATATACTATAAAATAACAAAAATATTTTCTATATTTTTGAATAAAACATATAAAAATAAAAATTTCAAAAGGGGTTGTCACCTTTGTCCCCGACACCACGAGTGTTATACAAAGCCAGGTTGGGTGCATTTATCCGCAAAAACACCGCACGCCCAAGGAAATGATTTGTTACAATCCCACAACAAATCGTGGAGGGGTCAGAATAAAGGGTTTACGCTTTTACCTGGCATTTATATGTCAAACAAAGTGGTTTGCTTAAAGAAGTGACTTTGTTCATGGAGAGCGAACTTACCCGATGAAAGCCTGTCTCACAGGGATGCGTGATGGATGTTTGAGGGTAAGATCCCCACCGAATAGATTGAGCGGAGATGAGCGACGGTGAGTTTCCACTTTAGCACGTAAAGGTGCACAAATGAGGGGAGAGCGTGTGAGCTTCCAAAATTAAATGACAAGTATATATAAAGTCCCCACAAAATGGAGTTGTCAATTGAATCCATAATCCAATTGACACTGGCAAGTTTATCCGTCAGTAATAAAAGGATAAACGGGTTTGCTCTGTACCTGACCTGGGGGTCAATACAGGTAGGTTTGGTATCCGTAAAATACCATCTCCACCAAACAAATTGAGAGGAGACGAGCGACGGTGATTTTCCACTTTAGCACGCAAAGGTGCACAAATGAGGGGAGAGTGTGTGAGCTTCCACTTAAAAATGATATATACATGAAGTATCCATAAAATGGTGTTGTCAATTGAATCCATAATACAATTGACACTGGCAAGTTTATCCGTCAGTAATAAAAGGATAAACGGGTTCACTCTGTACCTGGCCTAGAGGTCAATACAGGTAGGATTGGTATCCCTAAATACCATGGTCCCGCAGTGAAGCTGTGTCAAAAATGCTGATCAGAAGAGACGCTGATTGAACAACATATACGAGCAAACAAACAACAAGCATACAAGCCTACCAGAAGCAAAGAAAGGTGAAACCAAAAGTTCATTAAAGATCAGGCGAGGGCAGAATCTCCTGATGAAAATCTGAGGTGCGAAGCCCCCTAGAAAGGATATCAGGTAAACAAGCCACCAGAAGAAAAACACACGGAAGTATAAACTGAAAGTAAAAGAAGTTAGAGTTGAAATCACTTGAGGCGAAAGTGCTTTGTCGAAGATCCCGACAAACAGATGCCTCAAGTTGTAACCTCTTCAGCCGAAGGATGCATCGAAGGCGAAATCTGAGATTCCCCGCGGATGAAGAAGTGAAGCAAGAGTTTCATTAGATGAAGGCATCTGAGCAAAGACCTTTCAAAAAAGAAATTAAATCCAAAACCTCTACAAAGAAAAAATCAGGGTTGAAACTTCTTGGAGCGAATGTACTCCATTGAAGATCTCACCAGATGAAGAATTCAAGCCGAAACCTCTTCAAACGAGACTCTAATCGAAGATTGCTTCAGTAAGGAGTTGGAGACCTAAGTCCAAAAGCCGGCAGAACGCTTCAAGCTAATGACTTAGAAGGTTGGATAAGACGCACAAAGCTCAGCCCGTGTTCCGATAATTGCAGGCCCTGACGTGAGTTGGCATAGCGCTTCAGACTCGAAACGTCCTGAGTCCTGTATCTTTTGTCAAAGACAACCTTATTGGAGTAAGGTAAATCAGAGATCCTTGAGATGAAGAAATGAAGCTGAAACATCTTCAGATGAAGCGATCCAAACGGAAAGACTATTCGCAAGAAGATTCAATTCGAAAACCTCTATAAAATAAGAATAAGTGTCAACTCTGAATGCACCAAAGCAGGCCCTTCAATTCTCAAGGTGTTCACGACCCGCTTTGGTGGGTGGCTCTTTGTTTACCCCTGAAAATTCGGGGAATTAAAAAAAAGTAACTTGGGATAAAATATTAAAAAATTCAAGGAGAAATTTTAAAAGCCCGAAAAAACTTAATTCAAGTCTAGAAGCACCACGAAAAAAAGAAGAATTCAGTGAAATGCTCAAAAATCAAAATTCCTAAGAAAAGAATTAAATGTCGAAACTCTACAAATTGAAATCGAAAACCTCTTCGAAACCTAAAATCTCAAAACTCAAATTTTATGGCAAAATCAAATTCTCCATAAAATTCTGAGAATTTTCATATATTACTTGATATTTTTGGAGTTACAGAAGTGAAAGAAATTCCAAATTATCGATTAATATAATGAAAAATTAATTAATCAAGCGTTAAAAATTAATTGATGCTTGACCAAGGGGCAAAATGGTAAATAAAAATTACCATAAATTTTGTTATATTTCAAGGAATTTTTGAGTAAATTTTGGTGCAATTTGGACAAAGGGATCTTTGAGAAACAATTTAAAACCAAAGGAGAAATAAGAAAATCAGCAAATAGAGGGCTCCAATTAAAAATCAAAATGGAGAGAGGCTAAATTCAAAAATTCTCATTCTGCTACAGTGCGTGCTACAGTACCGAGCTTCCACTGCCAAAAATTCAAAAATGGTGATGGTGCTTCCGTGCGACGAAAACCCACATATTATATACCGTTGGAAAGAGCATGGAGAGGAGAACACAATGAGATAAAGAACTTGCAAAATGGTTGAGCGGTTTGGGAGAAAACTGAAGAGAAAGTTTCCGATTCAAAAATGAAATTGAGCAATCCGAGCCATAATTGATCAAATTTACATTTCAAACACCTTCACCATGGTCACAAGAGATTGTTTGAGGGCTTAGTTGAATTTCATACGTTTTAAATTGGTGAGACCACGAACTCGCAAATCGGGTCAAAAACCGAGTTGGTCAAACTCTATACCAGAGCATTCTATTGATTGAATAAACATTGTAGATCAATTCCTGGGATCAATTAGATGCTAATCAAGCTTTGAAACACAAGAAATGGTGAAGAAATGAAGGAGAACGACTATGTGGCTTGAAATCGGGTTTGAAGACAAAAACGGGTCTCGGGTGCATAATTGTGATCCGGCAAGGTCCAAAATGCAGGAAGGGAGTGACAAGAACGTTTTTGAACCTCTACAACCTTCTAGAAATCCCTAGAATCATCTGGTGACCAAGTGGTGGTTAGGGAGGGCAAATTTGTAAATTTTCAGCAAACATAACAAACTCCACTTGTGCCCCACTTGTCCTCTCAGCTGTTAGAGCACATTTAAAACACTTAGAACTGGTCTAATACACCACAAAACGTTCAGAATAGTATGAGAAGAAGAATGAAATGAGTTGGTGCATAAATTGGTTAAAGAAAAGTCAAACCGATCTCATACACCCATCTACTACCCCCTAGGCCTATATAAACCCCTCTCGTCCTTCAAACACAAGAGACACAACCCATCCCAAGCTGAATGCTAATCCAAAACGCTGCCAAAACCAATTGAAGCTCAAATTAGATACAAAATAAGATCCAATCTTTGAGTTGAGATCAAAATCAAACCCAAAGATACAAGATTCAATCAATTCCTCTTCTACTCAAGCTACAAATTAGATCTAGGTAGGCATATATCCTGTAAATATAGATATAAAGAGAGTATTGGAGCTTGTAATTTTGATTTGTGCAATAAAGATGAAATTTTTCATGTGCAATATCGATTTTTCTTCTTCTTCTTGATGTTCTTATGTTGCAATTCAATCTTTTTTATTTTCTTTCTTTTCTTTTGGCTCAAATCTGTATGCAAACATCATTGAATGTTAGATTGAAGCTAAATGATGCATTTAAACCGTTTGAGATCAATGAATCCCTTATAAACGCAAAATCAGCCCTAAAATGGCTGAAAATGCAATAAAATAAACAACGGGATGAGATCTTCTCCAAATCTTATAAAACTTTCAGATCTCGTAGAAATAAGTCATATGAATCTACAAAAACTGATTTTATATTTTTTTGATTTTTCTATAAAAAGTTATAGTCTTTTTAATTCTGAAAAACAGCAAGTTCTGGTAACATCCATTTCCTATTTTTCTTTTTCCTTTTTTTTTTTGTTTTTTTCATTTTTTTATTTTTCTTTTGGCTCAAATCTACATACAAACTTCATTGAATGTTAGATGAAGGCTAAATGATGCATTCAAATCATTTGAGATCAATGAATCCCTTATAAATGTAAAATCAGCCCTAAAATAGCTGAAAATGCAATAAAAGGAAAAATGGGATGAGATCTGCTCCAAATCTTACAAAACTTTCAGATCTCGTAGAAATAAGTCATATGAATCTATATAAACTGATTTTACATTTTTTTGATTTTTCTGTAAAAAGTTATAGCCTTTTTAATTCTGAAAAACAGCAAATACTGGTACAGCATTTTCCTCTTTTGCCCTGATCTGATTCGAAAATAAAAAATCATATTTCTGCTACTTCGATTTGATTGAAATTTTGTGAGCGTCTAGATCTAGTTATATTGTATCTCTCTGTAAAATTTCATAATTTTTAGAGTTTATTACAATTTTATACGAATTTGTGAATCTTCAGCCAACAATTTATAAAATAAATTTGTAAATAAATTTATCTTTTTTCTTTCTTAAGTGCTTTGATCATGTGTCACAAGCAACAGCTTGTCGACTATATCATAGCATAAAAGAATGAATAAAACAAAAAATAATTTCTATCTTAAGTGCTTTGATCATGTGTCATGAGCAATAGCTCGTCGACTATATCATAGCATAGAATAATGAATAAAATAATTAATAATATCTCTCCTAAGTGCTTTGATCATGTGTCATGAGCAATAGCTCGTCGACTATATCATGGCATAAAATAGTGAATAAAACAATTAATAATCGCTCTCTTAAGTACTTTGATGATGTGTCACGAGCAATAGCTCGTCGACTATATCATAGCACAAAAGAGAGAAAAAAATAACAAATAATTTGATAAAAAAACTAAACTCGCTCTCTTAAGTGTTTTGATTATGTGTCACAAGCAATAGTTTGTCGACTA
This sequence comes from Schoenoplectus triqueter, assembly GCA_964058805.1. NCBI lineage: Eukaryota > Viridiplantae > Streptophyta > Magnoliopsida > Poales > Cyperaceae > Schoenoplectus > Schoenoplectus triqueter. The sequence continues at coordinate 10,780 of CAXKVV010001324.1, forward strand.
TATCATAGCACAAGATAAAATAAAATAAAACTCTTCTTAATATGAAGAGAAGTATTTCATTTTTTTCAGGACTATCTCGCAAGAAGTCATCATCAGCACACCAATAATGGTGGCTTCAACCATGGTGGCTCCCATCTCCGCAGCAGCCCCAACTGAAGAAGAAGAAGATGAATAAGTCTATTTTGCTCTAACTCAGAAAGACATAGACAATAAAATCATGGACTCTCCTCCTAGATCTCAAAAGAGGAGGAGACGCCCAACTAAGAAGGCAATCTCTCCCAAAATTGCCTCTACACTCAAGGTCTCCCAGAAAAGAACTCGAGAAGTATCTCAAGAACGCCTGGTAGCTAGGCCAAATATTTTTGTATCCAACTCTTTCTCTGCTCTAAGAATTATAGCAGGGGACCCTGCTAGAGGTCAGAGGCGCCAAGTTTGGGAAGTTTTATCAAGAAAACCTCAACAAAGTCAGAAGAAGCTTATCTCGGCAGTAACCTTGAAAGAAAGAAGAAACCTGAAAACTTGAAAGTCGAGATGTCAAATCTCTGACCAAACCCAAAATCGGGTACCAGTCAAACCCAGGTTGATCCTTCCCTCTCAAGATCATGTAAGCCAGAATTGACACAATCGAGCCGCTCAAGCTACGAGACTCGTAAAAGGAAGAAATCAGAAAACTGTACAAGAACTGGTCCCCATAACTTCTAAGACTCAATATGAATCTCAATTAAAATCGGTGGCTGAAGAACACACCTCTTATAGTGTGTTTAATAAGTTAGGTCCCAAGGTTCGAACCGAAAATTTAACTATCTCGCTGAATAACCAAAGTCGAAAGAAAAGACGGGTCGTTAAATATGTGAGAGATCTGGAAGGACATTTCTCGTCCTATATGATCAGCGCAAGTTTCGAAAAAAAATAAAGAGTCTCAAGTCCACGCTAGTGTCAATACGGTGACTTTAAAATATCCTCAGGATCCTGAAAATCGATCCCCGTAAAATCAGACCAATACGACAAATACTGGTAAGGGCAATGGTCGAAAAGGAAGACCAAGAAAAAATAAAGGGACAAGCGATAACAAAAAATCTGGAGAAGAAGGGAATGAAGAAAATAATCCTTCCGACTCCGAAGATGGATGTGAAAATCACGGAGCAACAAGCATCCCTCCTAATAACATAGAATTATTAAGAAATCATATAGAAATGCAAGATGAAGAGCTTGTGAAACAGCGAGAACTCTTGATGGTTGTGTTAAAACAGAATGAAGAACTTGCCAACACCATCAAGGCTTTGCAAGAGCACATGAATATTAACACTGATACTAACAAAGTAAAGGGTTCTCATCAAATAAGTATCAATGTCGATTCCAAAAATCAGAAAGGAAAAGATGTGTCAAATACCAATACTGGTCCTAGCAACCCAAGAGTGACCTTTCATAGTCACGTAAATCCTGAACCCGAATACCAAGGGGTAACCAAGAAAGAAATACAAGCGATGATTGCTCAACAGATGCAGATCGCAGGAGGTGGCTATGCACTTCTGCCTGTCCGAAACTGTGGACATCCATATCCTGCCATCTGTAATCTCGAAGAATATCCAAAAGGGTATGTGATACCAAAATTCAGGGTTTTCTCAGGAGAAGGAAACAGAGACCTAAACCCAGAACAATACTTGGTCATGTGTCATGAGCAATAGCTCGTCGACTATATCATGGCATAAAATAGTGAATAAAACAATTAATAATCGCTCTCTTAAGTACTTTGATCATGTGTCACGAGCAATAGCTCGTCGACTATATCATAGCACAAAAGAGAGAATAAAATAACAAATAATTTGATAAAAAAACTAAACTCGCTCTCTTAAGTGTTTTGATTATGTGTCACAAGCAATAGTTTGTCGACTATATCATAGCACAAGATAAAATAAAATAAAACTCTTCTTAATATTGAGCTATTTTCTGAAAAATTGAGATATTTTCCGATTTACGTTGAAACTTCTTTAATAAACAATCTCAAAAGTATATTAAAACAATTTTAAATAAGAAAGTTTCAACATAAAAGTTGTTCATCATATCCTTATTGATAGTATCATGATCTGGTTTGAAAGATTTCTTAAACATATTTTTCAAAAATATTAAAAATACCTTTAGCTGTCCAGTTCAGTCCTTTATCAGAAAAGAATTATAAAACTGTACCGATCCGTCAATGTGATGTGTATATATTATTTTATATTCTTCAAATACATATTAAGAGGAGCTTGTATAAAACTTTTCATGCAAAAATACACTGTAATACCTCTCAAATAAGCAAAACAATCCTGACAGCTCCTAATTTTCAGAACCGTCTTCTGCTGGTATTTAAAGCTCAAAATGAAAAATGTTCAACACAAAAGTTGTTCGTAACATCCCATTTAATATTTTTCTTAAATAAAATCAGTATGTTATTAACTAATTTCTCTCTAAAAAATAAAAAAACAGTATAATCTGCTGAATTATTCGTTAGTTTTCAGATTTGTCCGTTTCTAATATTCCTCCCGAAATAATATTTTAAAGGATTCAAATTAAAAAATATTCAAAATAAAAGTTGTTCATAACATTGTCATTGATATTTTTATCAAATAAAATTAGTATATTACTAATATATTTTCTCAAAAAAATGAAAATAATCCCTCAATGATCGTATTTTCTTTGCCGTTGAAAATAAAAAAATATATATATTAAAATACATTCATTAAAAATAAAAATAAAATTTTAAATAATAGAAATAAAATAAAATAAAAACAAATAAAAAAATACAATACTTATATATTAAATAAAATTTTAAATTAAATAATTTCAAATAAAAATGAAAATTAAATAGAAATAATAATAATAAATAAAAATAATAATAGAAAGAAAATAAAAAAATAGTAATAAATATAAATCTTATTCAAAATTAAATAAATTTTAAATAAAAAAATAAAATAAATAAATAAATACACAAATGAAAAATAATATATGACTTATAAACATTTAATTTCAAAATTAAACAAACATTCAACTAAAATAAAAAAATGAAAGAAATAATATTAAATCTTCAAAATTAAATAAATTTAAATATAAATAAAAAAACACAAGTAAAAGAAATAATAATAAGAAAGTAAATGACTTGATCTTTCTTTTCAAATAAAAAAATCAATTTCAAAATTAAATCAACTTTCACTTAAAATCAAAATCAAAATAAAATAAAATAAAAAGAAAGTAACTCTCAATCTTCAAAATTAAATAAATTCAAATATCAATAAATAAAAGAAAAGACAATTAAAATTAACAAAAAAAATTATATAAAAGATTGTATTTTTCTTATCAAATAAAAGAAAAATTAAATTTCAAAATTAAATCAATCTTAACCTAAAAATAAAATCAAAATCAAAATAAATAAATAAAAAATAACACTCAACATTCAAAACTAAATAAATTCAAATAAAAAGAAATTCAAATAAAAATGAATTAAATAAATAAAACACAATAAAAAAAGATAAGCAATAAAAAAAATGAATACATCATTCTATCAAATAAAATAAAAATTAATTTAAAATAAATTAAACTCAATAAAAAAAAATCAATTCTTGATCTTGATATTTGAGTTGGTAAGGAGCCTTAACTCAATATCTCATATCTTGAAAATTATTCAAGTCTCTACATGGATCATCGAGACTTTGAATTCCTAGATTTATGAATTGGCACAACGCTTCAGATTTTGAAAGGGGCCAAATCCTGTCTTTCTGATTCACCGAATCTTGATGTCGAGCGGGCAGAGCGCTTGCGTTCACATCTTGTATCTCGGAATATTCACCTTGATCATGATATTTGAGTTGGCAAGGAGCCTTAACTCAATATCTCGTATCTCGGGAACCATTCAATATCTCTATATAGATCATCGAGATATCTGAATGCCTAGGTCCATGAGCTGGCATAGCGCTTCATGTTCATGATCTAGAAGATCAATTAAAGACGATAAAAATCTTCTCCGTCTTTCTGATAACCAGTCCTTGATGCTGAGCTGGCATAGCGCTTCAAGTTTCACATCTTGCGTACTGATATTCACATGGTCTGAGCTGCCATTTATCGAGGCTCATGGTCTAAGTTGCCATTAATCGAGACTCATGGTCTGAACTGCCATTAATTGGGGTTCACAAGGTGTAGATTACCTTAAAAAGTCCATATCTTCTCTACCTTTTCTTACAGCGACCACTTAAAATTGCTTAACTATTCTGTTTATTTTCTCTTTCTTAATCAGAGGTTCCTCGGGTTCAAAGCCCAGGGTAATTAACAATGGGGGCTTGCTCCCATTGGAATCTTAAAGACCCCACAATCTCTAAAACCTTTAAATGTGCATTCCAAATTTATATAAATATACCCCAATGCACACTTAGAGGGATCTCCGTGTCCTTCTTCCGCAATTCAACGTCCAGTTCCTTTTTCAGGACGGTGAGAGGCGCGAAAAAGGGTCGCACAAGCACCCGACGCCCCGGGAACGCCTGAAAACGAGTTCGGGAGCGCAAAATATGAAAATGGGAGCCGACGCCCTCCGCACCGCCGAAAATGAGTCCGGGAGCGCAAAACAAGAAAACGCGACCTGACGCCCTCCGCACCGCCGAAAACGAGTCCGGGAGCGCAAAATTTGAGTCCGGGACCCGAGGCCCTCTGCACCGCCGAAAACGTGTCCGGGAGCGCAAAACATGAAAACGGGGCCTGACGCCCTCGGAACCGCCGAAAACGAGTCTGTGTGCTCAAAACTTGAAAACGGGTCCCGACGCCCTCGGAACCGCCGAAAAAGAGTCCGGGTGCTCAAAACTTGAAAATGGGACCCGACGCCCTCCGCACCGCCGAAAACGTTTATGGGAGCGCTAAATATTGAAAACGGGACCCGACACCCTCGGAACCGCCGAAAACGAGTCCGGGAGCGCAAAACATGAAAACGTGACCCGACGCCCTCCGCACCGCCGAAAACGAGTCCGGGAGCACGAAACATGAAAACGGGACCCGACGCCCTCGGATCCGCTGAAAAACGAGTCCGGGAGCGCTAAACATGAAAACGGGACCCGACGCCCTCCGCACAGCCGAAAACGTGTCCGGGAGCGCAAAACATGAAAATGGGACCCGACGCCCTCCACACCGCCCAAAACGAGTCCGGGAGCGCAAAACTTGAGTCCGGGACCCGACGCCCTCTGCACCGCTCAAAACGAGTCCGGGAGCGCAAAACTTGAGTCCGGGACCCGACGCCCTCGGAACCGCCGAAAACGTGTCCGGGTGCGCAAAACGTGAAAATGGGACCCAACGCCCTCCGCACCGCCGAAAATGAGTTCGGGAGCGCAAAACATGAAAACGGGACCCGACGCCCTCCGCACCGCCGAAACCGAGTCCGGGAGAGCAAAACTTGAGTTCGGGACCCGACGCACTCCGCACCGCCGAAAACGTGTCCGGGAGCGCAAAATATGAAAACGGGACCAGACGCCCTCTGAACCGCCGAAAACGAGTCCGGGTGCTCAAAACTTGAAAACGGGACCCGACGCCCTCGGAACCGCCGAAAACGAGTCCGGGAGCGCAAAACATGAAAACGGGACCCGACGCCCCCGCACCGCCGAAAACGAGTCCGGGGGCGCGGAACATGAAAACGGGACCCGACGCCCTCGGAACCGCCGAAAACGAGTCCGGGAACGCAAAACATGAAAACGGGACCGGACGCCCTCCGCACCGCCGAAAATGAGTCCGGGAGCGCAAAACATGAAAACGGGACCCGACGCCCTCCGCACCGCCGAAAACGTGTCCCAGAGCGCCAAACATGAAAACGGGACCCGACGCCCTCCGCTCCGCCAAAAACGAGTCCGGGAGCGCAAAACATAAAAACGGGACCCGACGCCCTGGGAACCGCCGAAAAAGTGTCCGGGAGCGCAAAACATGAAAACGGAACCCGACGCCCTGGGAACCGCCGAAAACGAGTCCGGGGGCGCAAAACATGAAAACGGGACCCGACGCCCTCGGAACCGCCGAAAACGAGTCCGGGAGCGCAAAACATGAAAACGGGACCCGACGCCCTCCGCACCGCCGAAACTGAGTCCGGGAGCGCAAAATATGAAAACGGGATCCGACGCCCTCCGCACCGTCGAAAACGAGTCCGGGAGCGCAAAACTTGAGTCCGGGACCCGACGCCCTCCGCACCGCCGAAAATGTGTCCGAGAGCGCAAAACATGAAAACGGGGCCCGACGCCCTCGGAACCGCCGAAAATGAGTCTGTGTGCTCAAAACTTGAAAACGGGTCCCGACGCCCTCGGAACCGCCGAAAACGAGTCCGGGTGCTCAAAACTTGAAAACGGGACCCGACGCCTTCCGCACCGTCGAAAACGAGTCCGGGAGCGCGAAACATGAAAACGGTACCCGACGCTCTCGGATCCGCCGAAAACGAGTCCGGGAGCGCTAAACATGAAAACGGGACCCGACACCCTCGGCACCGCCGAAAACGTGTCCGGGAGCGCAAAACATGAAAACGGGACCCGACGCCCTCCACACCACCCAAAACGAGTCCGGTAGCGCAAAACTTGAGTCCGGGACCCGACGCCCTCTGCACCGCCCAAAACGAGTCCGGGAGCGCAAAACTTGAGTCCGGGACCCGACGCCCTCGGAACCGCCGAAAACGTGTCCGGGTGCGCAAAACGTGAAAACGGGACCAGACGCCCTCGGAACCGCCGAAAATGAGTCCGGGTGCTCAAAACATGAAAACGGGACCCGACGCCCTCCGCACCGCCGAAAACGAGTCCGGGAGCTCGAAAAATGAAAACGGTACCCGACGCTCTCGGATCCGCCGAAAACGAGTCCGGGAGCGCTAAACATGAAAACGGGACCCGACGCCCTCCGCACCGCCGAAAACGTGTCCGGGAGCGCAAAACATGAAAACGGGACCCGACGCCCTCCACACCACCCAAAACGAGTCCGGTAGCGCAAAACTTGAGTCCGGGACCCGACGCCCTCTGCACCGCCCAAAACGAGTCCGGGAGCGCAAAACTTGAGTCCGGGACCCGACGCCCTCTGCACCGCCCAAAACGAGTCCGGGAGCGCAAAACATGAAAACGGGACCAGACGCCCTCGGAACCGCCGAAAACGAGTCCGGGTGCTCAAAACTTGAAAACGGGACCCGACGCCCTCGGAACCGCCGAAAACGAGTTTGGGTGCTCAAAACATGACAAAAGGGTCCCGACGCCCTCGGAACCGCCGAAAACGAGTCCGAGAGCGCAAAACTTGAAAACGGGACCCGACGCCCTCGGAACCGCCGAAAACGAGTCCGGGAGCGTAAAACGTGAAAACGGGACCCGACGCCCTGGGAACCGCCGACAATGAGTCTGTGTGCTCAAAACTTGACAAAAGGGTCCCGACGCCCTCGGAACCTCCGAAAACGAGTCTGGGAGCGTAAAACGTGAAAACGGGACCCGACGCCCTGGGAACCGCCGAAAATGAGTCCGGGAGCGCAAAACTTAAAAATGGCACCCGACGCCCTCCGCACCGCCGAAAACGAGTCCGGGGGCGAAAACGTGAAAACGGGACCCGACGCCCTCGGAACCGCCGAAAACGTGTCCGGGAGCGCAAAACGTGAAAATGGGACCCGACGCCCTCCGTACCGCCGAAAATGAGTCCGGGAGCGCAAAACATGAAAACAGGACCAGACGCCCTCGAAACCGCCGAAAACGGGTCCGGGTGCTCAAAACTTGAAAACGGGACGCGACGCCTTCCGCACCGCCGAAAACGTCTATGGGAGCGCTAAAATTGAAAACGGGACCCGACGCCCTCGGAACCGCCGAAAACGAGTCCGGGAGCGCAAAACTTGAAAACGGGACCCGACGCCCTCGGAACCGCCGAAAACTAGTCCGGGAGCGCAAAACATGAAAACGGGACCCGACGCCCTCGGATACGCCGAAAACGAGCCGGGGAGCGCAAAACATGAAAATGGGAGCCGACGTCCTCCGCACCGTCGAAAATGAGTCGAGAGCGCAAAACAAGAATCCGGGAACCGGCGCCCTCCGCACCGCCGAAAACGTGTCCGGGAGCGCAAAACATAAAAACGGGGCCCGACGCCCTCGGAACCGCCGAAAACGAGTCCGGGTGCTCAAAACTTGAAAACGGGACCCGACGCCCTCCGCACCGCTGAAAACGTTTATGGGAGCGCTAAAATTGAAAACGGGACCCGACGCCCTCGGAACCGTCGAAAACGAGTCCGGGAGCGCAAAAAATGAAAACGGGACCCGACGCCCTCCGCACCGCCGAAAATGAGTCCGGGAGCGCAAAACATGAAAACGGGACCCGACGCCCTCCGCACCGCCGAAAACGCGTCCCGGAGCGCAAAACTTGAAAACTGGACCCGACGCCCTCCGCACCGCCGAAAACGAGTCCGGGAGCGCAAAATTTGAGTCCGGGAACCGGCGCCCTCCGCACCGCCGAAAACGTGTCCGGGAGCGCAAAGCATTAAAAACGGGGCCCGACGCCCTCCGCACCGCCGAAAACGAGTCCGGGGGCGCAAAACATGAAAACGGGACCCGACGCCCTCGGAACCGCCGAAAACGAGTCCGGGAGCGCAAAACATGAAAACGGGACCCGACGCCCTCCGCACCGCCGAAAATGAGTCCGGGAGCGCAAAACATGAAAACGGGACCCGACGCCCTCCGCACCGCCGAAAACGAGTCCGAGAGCGCAAAACTTGAGTCCGGGACCCGACGCCCTCCGCACCGCCGAAAACGTGTCCGGGAGCGCAAAACATGAAAACGGGTCCCGACGCCCTCCGCACCGCCGAAAACGAGTCCGGGGGCGCAAAACATGAAAACGGGACCCGACGCCCTCCGCACCGCCGAAAACGAGTCCGAGAGCGCAAAACTTGTGTCCGGGACCCGACGCCCTCCGCACCGCCGAAAACGTGTCCGGGAGCGCAAAACATGAAAACGGGTCCCGACGCCCTCGGAACCGCCGAAAACGAGTCCGGGTGCACAAAACTTGAAAACGGGTCCCGACGCCCTTCGCACCGCCGAAAATGTTTATGGGAGCGCTAAAATTGAAAACGGGACCCGACGCTCTCCGCACCGCCCAAAACGAGTCCGGTTGCGCAAAACTTGAGTCCGGAACCCGACGCCCTCGGAACCGCCAAAAACGAGTCCGGGAGCGCAAAACATGAAAACGTGACCCGACGCCCTCCACACCGCCGATAAAGAGTCCGGGAGCGCGAAACATGAAAACGGGACCCGACGCCCTCCACACCCCCCAAAATGAGTCCGGGAGCGCAAAACTTGAGTCTGGGACCCGACGCCCTCTGCACCGCCCAAAACGAGTCCGGGAGCGCAAAACTTGAGTCCGGAACTCGACGCCCGCGGAACCGCCGAAAACGTGTCCGGGTGCGCAAAACGTGAAAATGGGACCCGACGCCCTCCGCACCGCCGAAAATGATTCCAGGAGCGCAAAACATGAAAACAGGACCCGACGCCCTCCGCACCGCCAGAAACGAGTCCGGGAGCGCAAAACTTGAGTCCGGGACCCGACGCCCTCCGCACCGCCGAAAACGTGTCCGGGAGCGCAAAACATGAAAACGGGACCAGACGCCCTCGGAACCGCCGAAAACGAGTCCGGGTGCTCAAAACTTGAAAACGGGACGTGACGCCTTCCGCACCGCCGAAAACGTGTATGGGAACGCTAAAATTGAAAACGGGACCCGACGCCCTCGGAACCGCCGAAAACGAGTCCGGGAGCGCAAAACTTGAAAACGGGACCCGACGCCCTCGGAACCGTCGAAAACGACTCCGGGAGCGCTAAACATGAAAACGGGACCCGACACCCTCCGCACCGCCGAAAACGAGTACGGGAGCGTCAAACGTGAAAACGGGACCCGATGCCCTAGGAACCGCCGAAAATGAGTCCGGGAGCGCAAAACATGAAAACGGAACCCGACGCCCTCCGCACCGTCGAAAACGAGTCCGGGGGCGCAAAACATGAAAACGGGACCCGACGCCCTGGGAACCGCCGAAAACGAGTCCGGGAGCGCAAAACATGAAAATGGGAGCGCAAAATGAGTCCGGGAGCGCAAAACAAGAAAACGGGACCCGACGCCCTCCGCACCGCCGAAAACGAGTTTGGGAGTGAAAAATTTGAGTCCGGGACCCCGCGCCCTCCGCACCGCCGAAAACGTGTCCGGGAGCGCAAAACATGAAAACGGGACCCGACGCCCTCCGCTCCGCCGAAAACGAGTCCGGGGGGCGGAAAACATGAAAACGGGACCCGACGCCTTCGGAACCGCCGAAAACGAGTCCGGGAGCGCAAAACATGAAAATGGGACCCGACGCCCTCCGCACCGCCGAAAATGAGTCCGGGAGCGCAAAACATGAAAATGGGACCCGACGCCCTCCGCACCGCCGAAAACGAGTATGGGAGCGCTAAAATTGAGTCCGGGACCCGACGCCCTCCGCACCGCCGAAAACGTGTCCGGGAGCGCAAAACATGCAAACGGGATCGGACGCCCTCGGAACTACCGAAAACGAGTCCGGGTGCTCAAAACTTGTAAACGGGACGCGACGCCTTCCGCACCGCCGAAAACAAGTCCGGGAGCGCAAAACATGAAAACGGGACCCGACGCCCTCGGATCCGCCGAAAAAGACTCCGGGAGCGCTAAACTTGAAAACGGGACCCGACGCCCTCCGCACCGCCGAAAACGAATCCGGGAGCGCAAAACTTGAAAACGGGACCCGACGCCCTCAGAACCGCCGAAAACGACTCCGGGAGCGCTAAACATGAAAACGGGACCCGACGCCCTCCGCACCGCCGAAAATGAGTCCGGGAGCGTCAAACGTGAAAACGGGACCCGACGCCCTAGGAACCGCCGAAAATGAGTCCGGGAGCGTAAAACATGAAAACGGGACCCGACGCCCTCCGCACCGCCGAAAACGAGTCCGGGGGCGCAAAACATGAAAACGGGACCCGACGCCCTGGGAACCGCCGAAAACGAGTCCGGGAGCGCAAAACATGAAAATGGGAGCCGACGTCCTCTGCACCACCGAAAATGAGTCCGGGAGCGCAAAACAAGAATACGGGACCCGACGCCCTCCGCACCGCCGAAAACGAGTCCGGGAGCGCAAAATTTGAGTCCAGGAACCGGCGCCCTCCGCACCGCCGAAATCGTGTCCGGGAGCGCAAAACATGAAAACGGAGCCCGACGCCCTCCGCACCGCCGAAAAGGAGTCCGGGGGCGCAAAACATGAAAACGGGACCCGACGCCCTCGGAACCGCCGAAAACGAGTCCGGGAGCGCAAAACATGAAAACGGGTCCCGACACCCTTCGCACCGCCGAAAATGTTTATGGGAGCGCTAAAATTGAAAACGGGACCCGACGCCCTCGGAACCGCCAAAAACGAGTCCGGGAGCGCAAAACATGGAAACGTGGACCGACGCCCTCCACACCGCCAAAAAAGAGTCCGGGAGCGCGAAACATGAAAACTGGACCCGATGCCCTCCGCAACGCCGAAAACGAGTTCGGGGGGCGCAAAACATAAAAACGGGACCCGACGCCCTCGGAACCGCCGAAAACGAGTCCGGGAGCGCAAAACATGAAAACGGGACCCAACGCCCTCCGCACCGCCGAAAATGAGTCCGGGAGCGCAAAACATGAAAACGGGACCCGACGCCCTCCGCACCGCCGAAAACGAGTCCGGGAGCGCAAAACTTGAGTCCGGGACCCGACGCCCTCCGCACCGCCCAAAACGAGTCCGGGAGCGCAAAACTTGAGTCCGGAACCCGACGCCCTCGGAACCGCCGAAAACGTGTCCGGGTGCGCAAAACTTGAAAATGGGACCCGACGCCCTCCGCACCGCCTAAAATGATTCCGGGAGCGCAAAACATGAAAACAGGACCCGACGCCCTCCGCACCCCAGAAACGAGTCCGGTAGCGCAAAACTTGAGTCCGGGACCCGACGCCCTCCGCACCGCCGAAAACGTGTCCGGGAGCGCAAAACATGAAAACGGGACCAGACGCCCTCGGAACCGCCGAAAACGAGTCCGGGTGCTCAAAACTTGAAAACGGGACGCGACGCCTTCCGCACCGCCGAAAACGTGTATGGGAGCGCTAAACATGAAAACGGGACCCGACGCCCTCCGCACCGCCGAAAATGAGTCCGGGAGCGTCAAACGTGAAAACGGGACCCGACGCCCTAGGAACCGCCGAAAATGAGTCCGGGAGCGTAAAACATGAAAGCGGGACCCGACGCCCTCCGCACCGCCGAAAACGAGTCCGGGGGCGCAAAACATGAAAACGGGACCCGACTCCCTTGGAACCGCCGAAAACGAGTCCGGGAGCGCAAAACATTAAAATGGGAGCCGACGCCCTCTGCACCGCCGAAAATGAGTCCGGGAGCGTAAAACATGAAAACGGGACCCGACGCCCTCCGCACCGCCGAAAACGTGTCCGGGAGCGCAAAACATGAAAACGGGGCCCGACGCCCTCGGAACCGCCGAAAACGAGTCCGGGTGCTCAAAACTTCAAAACGGGACCCGACGCCCTCCGCACCGCCGAAAATGAGTCCGGGAGCGCAAAACATGAAAACGGCACCCGACGCCCTCCGCACCGCCGAAAACGTGTCCCGGAGCGCAAAACATGAAAACGGGACCCGACGCCCTCCGCTCCGCCGAAAACGAGTCCGGGAGCGCAAAACATGAAAACGGGACCCGATGCCCTGGGAACCACCGAAAACGAGTCCGGGAGCGCAAAACATGAAAACGGGACCCGACGCCCTCCGCACCGCCGAAAACGGGACCCGACGCCTTCGGAACCGCCGAAAACTAGTCCGGGAGCGCAAAACATGAAAATGGGACCTGACGCCCTCCGCACCGTCGAAAATGAGTCCGGGAGCGCAAAACATGAAAACGGGACCCGACGCCCTCCGCACCGCCGAAAACGAGTATGGGAGCGCGAAACATGAAAACGAGACCCGACGCCCTCGGATCCGCCGAAAATGAGTCCGGGAGTGCTAAACATGAAAACGGGACCCGACGCCCTCCGCACCGCCGAAAATGTGTCCGGGTGCGCAAAACATGAAAACGGGACCCGACGCCCCCCACACCACCCAAAACGAGTCCGGGAGCGCAAAACTTGAGTCCGGGGCCCGACACCCTCTGCACCGCCCAAAACGAGTCCGAGAGCGCAAAACTTGAGTCCGGGACCCGACGCCCCCGGAACCACCGAAAAAGTGTCCGGGAGCGCAAAACATGAAAACGGGACCCGACGCCCTCCGCACCGCCGAAAACGAGTCCGGGAGCGCAAAACATGAATACGGGACCCGACGCCCTCCGCACCGCCGAAAACGAGTCCGGGGCGCAAAACATGAAAACGGGACCCGACGCCCTTGGAACCGCCGAAAACGAGTCTGGGAGCGCAAAACATGAAAACGGGAGCCGACGCCCTCTGCACCGTCGAAAATGAGTCCGGGAGCGCAAAACAAGAAAACGGGACCCGACGCCCTCCGCACCGCCGAAAACGAGTCCGGGAGTGAAAAATTTGAGTCCGGGACCCCGCGCCCTCCGAAACGCCGAAAACGTGTCCGGGAGCGCAAAACATGAAAACGGGGCCCGACGCCCTCGGAACCGACGAAAACGAGTCCGGGTGCTCAAAACTTGAAAACGGGACCCGACGCCCTCCGCACCGCCGAAAATGAGTCCGGGAGCGCAAAACATGAAAACGGGAACCGACGCCCTCCGCACCGCCGAAAACGTGTCCCGGAGCGCAAAACATGAAAACGGGACCCGACGCCCTCCGCTCCGCCCTGGGAACCCCCGAAAACGAGTCCGGGAGAGCAAAACATGAAAACGGGACCCGAAGCCCTCCGCACCGTCGAAAACGAGTCCGGGGGGCGCAAAACATGAAAACGGGACCCGACGCCTTCGGAACCGCCGAAAACGAGTCCGGGAGCGCAAAACGTGAAAATGGGACCCGACGCCCTCCGCACCGCCGAAAATGAGTCCGGGAGCGCAAAACATGAAAACGGGACCCGACGCCCTCCGCACCGCCGAAAACGTGTCCGGGAGCGCAAAACATGAAAACGGGGCCCGACGCCGTCGGAACCGCCGAAAACGAGTCCGGGTGCTCAAAACTTGAAAACGGGACCCGACGCCCTCCGCACCGCCGAAAATGTTTATGGGAGCGCTAAAATTGAAAACGGGACCCGACGCCCTCGGAACCGCCAAAAACGAGTCCGGTAGCGCAAAACATGAAAACGTGACCCGACGCCCTCCGCACCGCCGAAAAAGAGTCCGGGAGAGCAAAACATGAAAACGGGACCCGACGCCCTGGGAACCACCGAAAACGAATCCGGGAGCGCAAAACATGAAAACGGGACCCGACGCCTTCGGAACCGCCGAAAACGAGTCCGGGAGCGCAAAACATGAAAATGGGACCCGACGCCCTCCGCACCGCCGACAATGAGTCCGGGAGCGCAAGACATGAAAACGGGACCCAACGCCCTCCGCACCGCCGAAAACGTGTCCGGGAGCGCAAAATATGAAAACGGGGCCCGACGCCCTCGGAACCGCCGAAAACGAGTCCGGGTGCTCAAAACTTGAAAACGGGACCCGACGCCCTCCGCACCGCCAAAAATGTTTATGGGAGCGCTAAAATTGAAAACGGGACCCGACGCCCTCGGAACCGCCAAAAACGAGTTCGGTAGCGCAAAACAAGAAAACGTGATCCGACGCACTCCGCACCGCCGAAAAAGAGTCCGGGAGCGCGAAACATGAAAACTAGACCCGACGCCCTCGGATCCGCCGAAAACGAGTCCGGGAGCGCTAAACATGAAAACGGGACCCGACGCCCTCCGCACCGCCGAAAACGTGTCCGGGAGCGCAAAACATGAAAACGGGACCCGACGCCCCCCACACCACCCAAAACGAGTCCGGGAGCGCAAAACTTGAGTCCGAGACCGACACCCTCTGCACCGCCCAGAACGAGTCCGAGAGCGCAAAACTTGAGTCCGGGACCCGACGCCCCCGGAACCGCCGAAAACGTGTCCGGGTGCGCAAAACGTGAAAACAGGACCCGACGCCCTCCGCACCGCCAGAAACGAGTCCGGGAGCGCAAAACTTGAGTCCGGGACCCGACGCCCTCCGCACCGCCGAAAACGTGTCCGGGAGCGCAAAACATGAAAACGGGACCAGACGCCCTCGGAACTGCCGAAAACGAGTCCGGGAGCGCAAAATATGAAAACGTGACCTGACGCCCTCCGCACCGCCGAAAAAGAGTCCGGGAGCGCGAAACATCAAAACGGGACCCGACGCCCTCGGATCCGCCGAAAACGAGTCCGGGAGCGCTAAACATGAAAACGGGACCCGACGCCCTCCGCACCGCCGAAAACGTGTCCGGGAGCGCAAAACATGAAAACGGGACCCGACGCCCCCCACACCACGCAAAACGAGTCCGGGAGCGCAAAACTTGAGTCCGGGACCCGACGCCCTCCGCACCGCACAAAACGAGTCCGGGAGCGCAAAACTTGAGTCCGGGACCCGACGCCCTCGGAACCGCCGAAAACGTGTCCGGTTGCGCAAAATGTGGAAACGGGACCCGACGCCCTCCGCACCGCCGAAAATGAGTCCGGGAGCGCAAAACATGAAAACAGGACCCGACGCCCTCCGCATCGCTAGAAACGAGTCCGGGAGCGCAAAACTTGAGTCCGGGACCCGACGCCCTCCGCTCCGCCGAAAACGTGTCCGGGAGCGCAAAACATGAAAACGGGACCAGACGCCCTCGGAACCGCCGAAAACGAGTCCGGGTGCTCAAAACTTGAAAACGGGACCCGACGCCCTCGGAACCGCCGAAAACGAGTATGGGTGCTCAAAACTTGAAAACTGGACCCGACGCCCCCGGCACCGCCGAAAACGCGTCGGGGGGCGCGAAACATGAAAACAGGACCCACGCCCTCGGAACCGCCGAAAACGAGTCTGGGAGCGCAAAACTTGAAAACGGGACCCGACGCCCTCCGCACCGCCGAAAATGTTTATGGGAGAGCTAAAATTAAAAACGGGACCCGACGCCCTCGGAACCGCCAAAAACGAGTCCGGGAGCGCAAAACATGAAAACGTGACCCGACGCCCTCCGCACCGCCGAAAACGAGTCCGGGAGCGCTAAACATGAAAACGGGACCCGACGCCCTCCGCACCGTCGAAAACGTGTCCGGGAGCGCAAAACATGAAAACGGGACCCGACGCCCCCCACACCACCCAAAACGAGTCCGGGAGCGCAAAACTTTAGTCCGGGACCCGACGCCCTCTGCACCGCCCAAAACGAGTCCGGGAGCACAAAACTTGAGTCCGGGACCCGACGCCCTCGGAACCGCCGAAAACGTGTCCGGGTGCGCAAAACGTGAAAATGGGACTCGACGCCCTCCGCACCGCCGAAAATGAGTCCGGGAGCGCAAAACATGAAAACAGGACCCGACGCCCTCCGCACCGCCAGAAACGAGCCCGGGAGCGCAAAACTTGAGTCCGGGACCCAACGCCCTCCGCACCGCCGAAAACGTGTCCGGGAGCGCAAAACATGAAAACGGGACCAGACGCACTCGGAACCGCCGAAAACGAGTCCGGGTGCTCAAAACTTGAAAACGGGACCCGACGCCCTCGGAACCGCCGAAAACGAGTCTGGGTGCTCAAAACTTGAAAACGGGACTCGACGCCCCCAGCACCACCGAAAACGAGTCCGGGAGCGCAAAACATGAAAACGGGACCCGACGCCCTCCGCACGGCCGAAAATGTGTCCGGGAGCGCAAAACATGAAAACGGGACCAGACGCCCTCGGAACCGCCGAAAACGAGTCTGGGTGCTCAAAACTTGAAAACGGGACCCGACGCCCTCGGAACCGCGGAAAACGAGTTTGGGTGCTCAAAACATGAAAACGGGACCCGACGCCCCGGCACCGCCGAAAACGAGTCCGGGGGCGCGAAACATGAAAACGAGACCCACGCCCTCGGAACCGCCGAAAACGAGTCCGGGAGCGCAAAACAAGAAAACGGGACCCGACGCCCTCCGCACCGCCGAAAATGAGTCCGGGAGCGCAAAACATGAAAACAGGACCCGACGCCCTACGCATCGCTAGAAACGAGTCCGGGAGCGCAAAACTTGAGTCCGGGACCCGACGCCCTCCGCTCCGCCGAAAACGTGTCCGGGAGCGCAAAACATGAAAACGGGACCAGACGCCCTCGGAACCGCCGAAAACGAGTCCGGGTGCTCAAAACTTGAAAACGGGACCCGACGCCCTCGGAACCGCCGAAAACGAGTATGGGTGCTCAAAACTTGAAAACTGGACCCGACGCCCCCGGCACCGCCGAAAACGCGTCGGGGGGCGCGAAACATGAAAACGGGACCCACGCCCTCGGAACCGCCGAAAACGAGTCTGGGAGCGCAAAACTTGAAAACGGGACCCGACGCCCTCCGCACCGCCGAAAATGTTTATGGGAGAGCTAAAATTAAAAACGGGACCCGACGCCCTCGGAACCGCCAAAAACGAGTCCGGGAGCGCAAAACATGAAAACGTGACCCGACGCCCTCCGCACCGCCGAAAACGAGTCCGGGAGCGCTAAACATGAAAACGGGACCCGACGCCCTCCGCACCGTCGAAAACGTGTCCGGGAGCGCAAAACATGAAAACGGGACCCGACGCCCCCCACACCACCCAAAACGAGTCCGGGAGCGCAAAACTTTAGTCCGGGACCCGACGCCCTCTGCACCGCCCAAAACGAGTCCGGGAGCACAAAACTTGAGTCCGGGACCCGACGCCCTCGGAACCGCCGAAAACGTGTCCGGGTGCGCAAAACGTGAAAATGGGACTCGACGCCCTCCGCACCGCCGAAAATGAGTCCGGGAGCGCAAAACATGAAAACAGGACCCGACGCCCTCCGCACCGCCAGAAACGAGCCCGGGAGCGCAAAACTTGAGTCCGGGACCCAACGCCCTCCGCACCGCCGAAAACGTGTCCGGGAGCGCAAAACATGAAAACGGGACCAGACGCCCTCGGAACCGCCGAAAACGAGTCCGGGTGCTCAAAACTTGAAAACGGGACCCGACGCCCTCGGAACCGCCGAAAACTAGTCTGGGTGCTCAAAACTTGAAAACGGGACCCGACGCCCCTAGCACCACCGAAAACGAGTCCGGGAGCGCAAAACATGAAAACGGGACCCGACGCCCTCCGCACGGCCGAAAATGTGTCCGGGAGCGCAAAACATGAAAACGGGACCAGACGCCCTCGGAACCGCCGAAAACGAGTCTGGGTGCTCAAAACTTGAAAACGGGACCCGACGCCCTCGGAACCGCGGAAAACGAGTTTGGGTGCTCAAAACATGAAAACGGGACCCGACGCCCCAGCACCGCCGAAAACGAGTCCGGGGGCGCGAAACATGAAAACGAGACCCACGCCCTCGGAACCGCCGAAAACGAGTCCGGGAGCGCAAAACAAGAAAACGGGACCCGACGCCCTCCGCACCGCCGAAAACGAGTCCGGGAGTGCAAAATTTGAGTCCGGGACCCCGCGCCCTCCGCACCGCCGAAAACGTGTCCGGGAGGGCAAAACATGAAAACGGGGCCCGACGCCCTCGGAACCGTCGAAAACGAGTCCGGGTGCTCAAAACTTGAAAACGGGACCTGACGCCCTCCGCACCGCCGAAAATGAGTCCGGGAGCGCAAAACATGAAAACGGGACCCGACGCCCTCCGCTCCGCCGAAAACGAGTCCGGGAGCGCAAAACATGAAAACGGGACCCGACGCCCTGGGAACCGCCGAAAACGAGTCGGGGAGGGCAAAACATGAAAACGGGACCCGACGCCCTCCGCACCGCCGAAAACTAGTCCGGGGGCGCAAAACATGAAAACGGGACCCGACGTCTTCGGAACCGCCGAAAACGAGTCTGGGAGCGCAAAACATGAAAACGGGGCCCGACGCCCTCGGAACCGCCGAAAGCGAGTCCGGGTGCTCAAAACTTAAAAACGGGACCCGACGCCCTCCGCACCGCCGAAAATGAGTCCGGGAGCGCAAAACATAAAAACGGGACCCGACGCCCTAAGCACCGCCGAAAACGAGTCCGGGAGCGCAAAACATGAAAACGGGACCAGACGCCCTCGGAACCGCCGAAAACGAGTCCGGGTGCTCAAAACTTGAAAACGGGAACCGACGCCCTCGGAATCGCCGAAAACGAGTCAGGGAGCGCAAAACATGAAAACGGGACCCGACGCCCCCGGCACCGCCGAAAACGAGTCCGGGGGCGCAAAACATGAAAACGGGACCCGACGCCCTCGGAACCGCCGAAAACGAGTCCGGGAGCGCAAAACATGAAAACGGGACCCGACGCCCTCCGCACCGCCGAAAATGAGTCCGGGAGCGCAAAACATGAAAACGGGACCCGACGCCCTCCGCACCGCCCAAAACGAGTCCGGGAGCGCAAAACTTGAGTCCGGGTCCCGACGCCCTCGGAACCGCCGAAAACGTGTCCGGGTGCGCAAAACGTGAAAATGGGTCCCGACGCCCTCCGCACCGCCGAAAATGAGTCCGGGAGCGCAAAACATGAAAACAGGACCCGACGCCCTCCGCACCGCCAGAAACGAGTCCGGGAGCGCAAAACTTGAGTCCGGGACCCGACGCCCTCCGCACCGCCGAAAACGTGTCCGGGAGTGCAAATCATGAAAACGGGAACAGACGCCCTCGGAACCGCCGAAAACGAGTCCGGGTGCTCAAAACTTGAAAACGGGACCCGACGCCCTCGGAACCGCCGAAAACGAGTCTGGGTGCTCAAAACTTGAAAACGGGACCCGACGCCCCCGGCACCGCCGAAAACGAGTCCGAGAGCGCAAAACAAGAAAACGGGACCAGACGCCCTCGGAACCGCCGAAAATGAGTCCGGGTGCTCAAAACTTGAAAATGAGACCCACGCCCTCGGAACCGCCGAAAACGAGTCCGGGAGCGCAAAACAAGAAAACGGGACCCGACGCCCTCCGCACCGCCGAAAACGAGTCCGGGACCCCGCGCCCTCCGCACCGCCGAAAACGTGTCCGGGAGCGCAAAACATGAAAACGGGGCCCGACGCCCTCGGAACCGCCGAAAACGAGTCCGGGTGCTCAAAACTTGAAAACGGGACCCGACGCCCTCCGCACCGCCAAAAATGAGTCCGGGAGCGCAAAACATGAAAACGGGACCCGACGCCCTCCGCACCGCCGAAAACGTGTCCCGGAGTGTAAAACATGAAAACGGGACCCGACGCCCTCCGCTCCGCCGAAAACGAGTCCGGGAGCGCAAAGCATGAAAACGGGACCCGACGCCCTGGGAACCGCCGAAAACGAGTCTGGGAGGGCAAAACATGAAAACGGAACCCGACGCCCTCCGCACCGCCGAAAACTAGTCCGGGGGCGCAAAAAATGAAAACGGGACCCGACGCCTTCGGAACCGCCGAAAACGAGTCCGGGAGCGCAAAACATGAAAACGGGCCTCGACGCCCTCGGAACCGCCGAAAATGAGTCCGGGTGATCAAAACTTAAAAACGGGACCCGACGCCCTCCGCACCGCCGAAAATGAGTCCGGGAGCGCAAAACATAAAAACGGGACCCAACGCCCTAAGCACCGCCGAAAACGAGTCCGGGAGCGCAAAACATGAAAACGGGACCAGACGCCCTCGGAACCGCCGAAAACGAGTCCGGGTGCTCAAAACTTGAAAACGGGAACCGACGCCCTCGGAATCGCCGAAAACGAGTCAGGGAGCGCAAAACATGAAAACGGGACCCGACGCCCCCGGCACCGCCGAAAACGAGTCCGGGGGCGCAAAACATGAAAACGGGACCCGACGCCCTCGGAACCGCCGAAAACGAGTCCGGGAGAGCAAAACATGAAAACGGGACCCGACGCCCTCCGCACCGCCGAAAATGAGTCCTTGAGCGCAAAACATGAAAACGGGACCCGACGCCCTCCGCACCGCCCAAAACGAGTCCGGGAGCGCAAAACTAGAGTCCGGGACCCGACGCCCTCGGAACCGCCGAAAACGTGTCCGGGTGCGCAAAACGTGAAAATGGGTCCCGACGCCCTCCGCACCGCCGAAAATGAGTCCGGGAGCGCAAAACATGAAAACAGGACCCGACGCCCTCCGCACCGCCAGAAACGAGTCCGGGAGCGCAAAACTTGAGTCCGGGACCCGACGCCCTCCGCACCGCCGAAAAAGTGTCCGGGAGCGCAAATCATGAAAACGGGACCAGACGCCCTCGGAACCGCCGAAAACGAGTCCGGGTGCTCAAAACTTGAAAACGGGACCCGACGCCCTCGGAACCGCCGAAAACGAGTCCGGGAGCGCAAAACTTGAAAACGGGACCCGACGCCCTCGGAACCGCCGAAAACGAGTCCGGGAGCGCAAAACATGAAAACGTGACCCGACGCCCTCCGCACCGCCGAAAAAGAGTCCGGGAGCGCGAAACAAGAAAACGGGACCCGACGCCCTCGAATCCGCCGAAAACGAGTCCGGGAGCGCTAAACATGAAAACGGGACCCGACGCCCTCCGCACCGCCGAAAACGTGTCCGGGAGCGCAAAACATGAAAACGGGACCCGACGCCCCCACACCGCCCAAAACGAGTCCGGGAGCGCAAAACTTGAGTCCGGGACCCGACGCCCTCTGCACCGCCCAAAACGAGTCCGGGAGCGCAAAACTTGAGTCCGGGACCCGACGACCGCGGAACCGCCGAAAACGTGTCCGGGTGCGCAAAACGTGAAAATGGGACCCGACGCCCTCTGCACCGCCGAAAATGAGTCCGGAGCGCAAAACATGAAAACAGGACCCGACGCCCTCCGCACCGCCAGAAACGAGTCCGGGAGCGCAAAACTTGAGTCCGGGACCCGACGCCCTCCGCACCGCCGAAAACGTGTCCGGGAGCGCAAAACATGAAAACGGGACCAGACGCCCTCGGAACCGCCGAAAACGAGTCCGGGTGCTCAAAACTTGAAAACGGGACCCGACGCCCTCGGAACCGCCGAAAACGAGTCTGGGTGCTCAAAACTTGAAAACGGGACCCGACGCCCCCGGCACCGCCGAAAACGAGTCCGGGAGCGCAAAACATGAAAACGGGACCCGACGCCCACCGCACCGCCGAAAACGAGTCCGGGAGCGCAAAACATGAAAACGGGACCCGACGCCCACCGCACCGCCGAAAACGAGTCCGGGAGCGCAAAACTTGAGTCCGGGACCCGACGCCCTCGAAACCGCCGAAAAGGTGTCCGGGTGCGCAAAACGTGAAAATGGGACCCGAGGCCCTCCGCACCGCCGAAAATGAGTCCGGGAGCGCAAAACATGAAAACAGGACCCGACGCCCTCCGCACCGCCAGAAACGAGTCCGGGAGCGCAAAACTTGAGTCCGGGACCCGACGCCCTCCGCACCGCCGAAAACGTGTCCGGGAGCGCAAATCATGAAAACGGGACCAGACGCCCTCGGAACCGCCGAAAACGACTCCGGGTGCTCAAAACTTGAAAACAGGACCCGACGCCCTCGGAACCGCCGAAAACGAGTCCGGGAGCGCAAAACATGAAAACGGGACCCGACGCCCTCGGAACCGCCGAAAACGAGTCCGGGAGCGCAAAACATGAAAACGTGACCCGACGCCCTCCGCACCGCCGAAAAAGAGTCCGGGAGCGCGAAACATGAAAACGGGACCCGACGCCCTCGGATCCGCCGAAAACGAGTCCGGGAGCGCTAAACATGAAAACGGGACCCGACGCCCTCCGCACCGCCGAAAACGTGTCCGGGAGCGCAAAACATGAAAACGGGACCCGACGCCCCCCACACCACCCAAAACGAGTCCGGGAGCGCAAAACTTGAGTCCCGGACCTGACGCCCTCTGCACCACCCAAAACGAGTCCGGGAGCGCAAAACTTGAGTCCGGGACCCGACGCCCGCGGAACCGCCGAAAACGTGTCCGGGTGCGCAAAACGTGAAAATGGGACCCGACGCCCTCCGCACCGCCGAAAATGAGTCCGGGAGCGCAAAACATGAAAACAAGACCCGACGCCCTCCGCACCGCCAGAAACGAGTCCGGGAGCGCAAAACTTGAGTCCGGGACCCGACGCCCTCCGCACCGCCGAAAACGTGTCCGGGAGCGCAAAACATGAAAACGGGACCAGACGCCCTCAGAACCGCCGAAAACGAGTCCGGGTGCTCAAAACTTGAAAACGGGACCCGACGCCCTCGGAACCGCCGAAAACGAGTCTGGGTGCTCAAAACTTGAAAACGGGACCCGACGCCCCCGGCACCGCCGAAAACGAGTCCGGGAGCGCAAAACATGAAAACGGGACCAGACGCCCTCGGAACCGCTGAAAACGAGTCCGGGTGCTCAAAACTTGAAAACGGGACCCGACGCCCTCGGAACCGCCGAAAACGAGTCCGGGAGCGCAAAACTTGAAAACGGGACCCGACGCCCTCGGAACCGCAGAAAACGTGTCCGGGGGCGCAAAACGTGAAAATGGGACCCGACGCCCTCCGCACCGCCGAAAATGAGTCCGGGAGCGCAAAACATGAAAACGGGACCCGACGCCCTTCGCACCGCCGAAAACGAGTCCGTGAGCGCAAAACTTGAGTCCGGGACCCGACGCCCTCCGCATCGCCGAAAACGAGTCCGGGAGCGCAAAACATGAAAACGGGACTCGACGCCCTCCGCATCGCCGAAAACGTGTCCCGGAGCGCAAAACTTGAAAACGGGACCCAACGCCCTCCGCTCCGCCGAAAACGAGTCCGGGAGCACAAAATATGAAAACGGGACTCGACGCCCTCCGCATCGCCGAAAACGAGTCCGGGAGCGCAAAACATGAAAACGGGACCCGACGCCCTCCGCACCGCCGAAAACGAGTCCGGGGGCGCAAAACATGAAAACGGGACCCGACGCCCTCGGAACCGCCGAAAACGAGTCCGGGAGCGCAAAATATGAAAACGGGACCCGACGCCCTCCGCACCGCCGAAAATGAGTCCGGGAGCGCAAAACATGAAAACGGGACCCGACGCCCTCCGCACCGCCGAAAATGAGTCCGGGAGCGCAAAACTTGAGTCCGGGACTCGACGCCCTCCGCACCGCCGAAAAACATGTCCGGGAGCGCAAAACATGAAAACGGGACCAGACGCCCTCGGAACCGCCGAAAACGAGTCCGGGTGCTCAAAACTTGAAAACGGGACCCGACTCCCTCGGAACCGCCGAAAACGAGTCCGGGTGCTCAAAACTTGAAAACGTGACCCGACGCCCTCCGCACCACCGAAAACGTATATGGGAGCGCTACAATTGAAAACGGGACCCGACGCCCTCGGACCGTCGAAAACGAGTCCGGGAGCGCAAAACTTGAAAACGGGACCCGACGCCCTCGGAACCGCCGAAAACGAGTCCGGGAGCGCAAAACATGAAAACGGGACCCGACGCCCTCCGCACCGCCGAAAACGAGTCCGGGAGCGCGAAACATGAAAACGGGACCCGACGCTAATTTGGCACAAAACAAAAGAAAGATGCACTAAAAACTGCTGTTTTAACAAGTTGTTTGATTTTTTTTAAATTTTGACCCCATAAATACGCATAGTTTCGAGCAAATTAATCTAATTACTCCTAGTTAGGCCTATTATAAGATTGTTCAATTAAGATTTCGATATGAATATTCCACGATACTATTTTCTCCCAAAATATAAGTAAGATGCATTATAAATAGGTATTTGAAAAAGTTATTTGAGTGTTTCAAAATTTTCAGCCCCATAACTACACATAATTTAGTGAAAATTAAAATAATCAGTTCAAATTATCTAACTAAAACATCGATATGAATATTCTATAAAGCCAATATTGCATAAAACATAAGTAAGATGCGTTAAAAGCTGCTATTTAAACAAGTTGTTTGCCTTTATAAAAAAATTTGGCGGTTGAAGTGAAGAGTATAAATATCCCACTATTCTCTATCCACTCAGCATGAGTGACAGCTGAGAGGATCGAGGGAGAGAGGAGATCTCTCGGGTGTCACCATGTGATTATATCTTTTCTGACAAGTGGGACCCACATGGCAGTCCCTTATGAGCAGCTCCAATGACATGGACCTAGTCTATTCATTAAGAAAACTAATCAACCCGGAACAGAGGTTAAGCATTAATCCCACAATGAAATATCAGGGTGAAAGACGAGGATATAAATACCCCACCACCTCCTACTCATTCGAGGTGGCTGACCCTCGGGAGATTTCAGAGAGAGAAAATCTCCTGATGGGTCAGCCATTTGATTATATTTCTCTGACAAGTGGGACCCACCTGGCAGCCCCTTGTAGATGAATTTAACAACATAGCCTACCTGATGAGTCACCCATGTGACCATTTTCCACTGACAGGTGGACCCCACACCTCAGTGACCTATTGAAGGAGTCAGAATTGAACCCTAGAAATCTGCCTTTGGAGTTAACCCTAGAAAGGAGCTGAAGCAGTATAATCCCTATGCTACATGAAATGATGTCAATGCCAAGCTAGCATTTTGATGCAACTAGTCATGAGAAATTTCAAATGTGATTTTGCTTTCAAAGCTGACCTGGTGCCAAAGCTGCGAGCAACCACCTAACCATGCTTTGATTTGTGTCAATTACTGATAAGTAGTCAGTTCTTTGACCAAGTCACCCTCATGTTAAGGGATTGAAAGTCAATTTCACAAGACTGATCAGGTGCCAAAGCTGGGAGCAACCACCTGATCAAGTCTAGATTTGTATTAATTGCTGATAAGTAGTCAGCATTTGATCAAATCAAGCCCTAATGAATATCAATATAAGTCTAATTGATATTTAGTTAGGGTGGTTTCTGCAAGAGAGAGATAATTGGCAGAGACACAGAGCTACAATTGAGATCAGGGATTAATTCAGAAGGAATAACAGGGGTTATTTGATAAAAGAATTTTTAATTCAGAGAAGGAGGGGCAAAAATGGAATTAAAAAATTACAGGGATGATCATCATGAATTTAGGGATTTTTGGTGAAATTTTCATGATTTTTGGATAAGTGGAGCTATTAAAATAAATTCAGAGAAGATAAAACAGATTAAATGGATTAATCAAGAGCTGAGATTTGATCAAAATGACTCTGGGTGCAACTTGGGGACAGAGGCCTCTTTGGGTGCAAACTGGGTACAAGAGAACACAGAATATATATAATAACAGAGGAGAGAGGGTGTGCCACGTGGCAGCACCAGGATAAGCCAAGTCAGCATACATGTGCCACGTGGCACACATCTATTGGGCCACCTCAGCACATGTGGGCCCCACACCAGTGAAGTCAGCCAAGAAGTGGGCCCCACCGATATGCCACGTGGCAGCTGGTGATAGGGCCATCTCAGCAACCTTGCCACATGGCAATACACGTGGTATAGCACATCAGCAGGTTAATTCCAACACAGCCAAGTTCATTTGACATGTGTCACAGCATGATTGGTGACACATCATCCCAATTAGCTATGTGTAAGTCATTAGTTTAAACCCTGTATGACTGACATGTGGGCCCTAATTAAGGCTAAATGATGATCAATTCCTAAATCTTAACTAAGCAGCAAGATTAAATCCTGACAAGTGGGGCCAGGTTGTAAGCATTATAAGACAGAGGCGCATGAACCAAGCCCATTCAAATAAAGTTGAAATTTAAATAAACAGCAAAGAAGGGAGATGAGTACCTGGCTCTTGTGTAACGCCTCTCTGACGGTGGACCCTTTGCTGTTGCGGCTCACATGCGCCTAGACCATCCCGATCGAGACTACTTCCTTCTTCTTCCCTTCCCTTCCGTCTTTTTCTTCCGCGCGACACAGAAGGAGGCGCCATGGAGGGATGCTTTGAAAGGTGTTCTTATTCCCTGGATATGATTGGAATGGGCAAAGCAAAGTGGATTAGAGATACATAAGCAACAAATTTCAATGAATCGCAAAGGAAATATGGAGAATCGGTCGAAGATAGCTTGTAAAATTGAAACTTGTAATCGACTCATACAAATATAAGAGATCAAATTGGCAGTGCTTATACAATGTTCTAACCTTTGCGATGCTATCCAGAAGCTTGGATTAACTTGAGGGAAGCTCTAACCTAGTGCTACACCAGTCCACCACTCGGGTCAGTGAAGAGATCTGTAATACTCGATCTCAACAGTATAGGATCTCAAGAAAAGGTGTGAAATTGATATCTGAGACTAAAAGGGGCATGAATGAGCTTGTAATTAGAGAAATAAGCAAAGAGATGAAGAAGGATGCTTTGGCTGTGGATTAAGGCAAATCAGAAAGGAAAACGCTAGTGGCACCTAATTGGTATATATAGACCCAATTAATTGATTTAAACGAATGTTAATTGGATCAGAGAAGGTTCTAGAAGAATTGAAAGGAGTGCAAATGGCAGTTATAAATGGCAAGATGGTGAATACAAGGAAAACAATAACTAACCCGCCACAATCTGTTATACCTGTCGATTGCCAAGTCATCAATCCGTGGACTTAACATCAAGAAGCACAAAGAGAATCAATCCTGGCCACTGGCTTGTAAAATGAAAGGTGAGATGGAGTGCCACATTAGCAATCCAAAGAATTGAACGAACACAAACCCTCTCTCACACCTTGTATTCTGGCCTATATAAACCCTCTACAGAGAATGAAGAAGGGGTTCGAAAATTTCCAGCAATTAAGAGAGAGAGAGAGAGAGACCAGCAGGGAGAAAAGAGAGAGTGAGGCAAAGTGAACAAGAAGCAATTGAATCAATTGATAGTAGACCTAGTCTCTCAATTCGATCCAATTTATAATCTTCACAAGTTCTATTCATCACTTGCAAGTTTGCTAAGCAGGTATTGCTATGAAATTGAAAATGTGATTAGGGAAGAGTTGTAGCTGTGCAATAAAATCAGTTCTTGCATTGAATAATCAAATAATTTGCTATTTTCTGTCCAATTTTAGTTTATGTGCGACCCTTTTTCGCGCGCCGCCGCACCGCCGCCGGGCGATGGGTTCTGCGGAAGAAGGACACGGAGATCCCTCCCGAGCGTGCATCTGCTGTGTGTCGGCCGATTCTGCCGATTAGAGATATTTGGATGCACATTCAGGGGGTTTTTTAGTGATTGTGAGTTCTTGTAGATTCCGGTGGGCGCAAGCCCCCACCGTTAATTACCCTGGGCTACGAACCTCGAGGCACCTCTGGATCTTTGAAAGAGAGAAGCAAATAGTATAGTTAAGAAATGGGCAAGTGGTCGTCTAAGTTCATAAAATGGATCTACGGAAGATGAACCTACCGACAGACCGGTTCAATCTAGGGAAGACAAAACCTACAAACAGATCGGTTTTATCCTATGGTGGACGAACCTACAAACAGACCGGTTCAGTCCATGCCTCCTCGAGATGTAACCTTACCAACAGACCAGGTTAATCTCTTCATAGGGGGCTTGAGGTGAGTCTACATACAGACCGACTCGACCTCCGTTGATCTAGAAGATAAACCTACAAACAGACCGGTTCAATCTTAACTAGTCAACAACCAATCACACAAAATACAACTCGAAGCACTGAGCCGGTTGATCTTGAGGTTGGTGAATCAGGAGAAGGGTGGCTATGGCCCACGTATTTCTTCTCACTGATCTTCTAGATCATGAATTCGTAGCGCTAAGCCGATTCATAAACCTAGGAAACACAATCGCACACAATGTCAAACCTGAAGCGCTGGGCCAGTTCAACATTGAGGCATGTGTAAGTGAAGGAACCTACCTACAGACCGGTTCACATTCACTGTTTTGTGGATGAATCTACCAACAGACCGATTCAATCTCACATTCTCGGGGAATGAGTCGGGAGACAAACTCGTCGACGGACGAATTCAGTCTTGCCAGCTCAAACGGTCATGAATTACTTGTTCATGACACCGAGTCATTAAGATGTCACTTCGCTCGGACATCGTAATGTTCTTCATCTTCAAAGTCGACATATCTCTCCATGCTGATGTCGTAGCTTTGGTCAATCTTCAACGAGCGTCAAGATGTTCTTGTCTCGACTAATCATTCTATGTGTTGCATTACTTGTGCAACATTACTATGTAGCCCTACACCCCTTGTGTGAGCGTATTCAATCATGAGTTACTTGCTCATGGCAGCGAGTCATTAAGATGTCACCTCTCTAGGACATCGTAATGTTCTTCTTCTTCAGAGTCGACGTATATCTTCATGTTAGTATCGTAGCTCTGGTTATTCTTCATCAAACATCAAGATGTTCCTGTCTCGATGTATCTTCTCAGGTCGCTATCGAAGCCTTAATCTTCTCACGTCAAGATGTTCTTGTCTCAACGCATCTTCTTCATATTGCTATCGAAGCCTTAATCATCCTACGTCAAGTTGTTCTTGTCTCAACGTATCTTATTATTATTCATCAAATGTCAAGATGTTCTTGTCTTGACATATCTTCTCATGTTGCTATTAAGTCCTTAATCATCCTACGTCAAAATATTCTTGTTTCAACGTATATTATTATTATTCATCAAATGTCAAGATGTTCTTGTCTCGACATGTCTTTCTAAATGTTGTGCAAATATTCTCATGTGACTCTACACCCCTTGTGTGAGCATATTTATTCATTTCTAAAATGCACAGAGTCTATTATATAATATCTTCCATTATTATGAAGATGCATTTATTATTATTATTATTATTACTATTATTATTATTATTATTATATTCTTATTACTATTATTATCTATTTATCTATGTAGAAAAATAATAGGAAAATGGGTAACTATTAATATTTTTGGGATTTTTATAATGGCCAAAAATAGTAGAATTTATTTTTATTATTTCTAAACTCTATTTATTTTGTAGAAAATCACTTACAAAAATAATAGAAAATGAAATGGTTATGTTTTTCATTTATATTTCCAAAATGCTTATAATAGCTAAAGTAATAGAATTTTGTTATTATATTCTATTATATTGTAATACTATTCATGATGTAAGAATCATTTACAAAATTAAAAGGTGGTTAACTATACTATTTTACTATTATTATTTTTTATTATTATATTTTTTATTATATTTTTCTTTATATCTATAATAGCTAAGAGAAATCATTACTAATATTCTATTCTAATATTCTATTCTATTTATTATACTATTCATCATATCTATTTATTATTTCTATTCATTATCTATAAGATTTTTATTATTATTTGAAAATAGTCATAAGAGATAAAATTCATTATGTTTTTATTACAACTATTATTTTATTTACATTTTGTTCATCAAAAGTATATTTTTTGTATATTTGTATAGAAATAGCAAAAGAAATACAATTCATATTATAAAACTATGTTATTATTCTTTATTGTAAAAGAAAATGTATTTATTACCATAGTAGTATATTTTGTATATTTTGTGCTATTTATTTTTATTATTTTCTTTTTACAGAAAATATCAATATAATATCTATATATATTTTTTTATTTATCAAAGAATATAGCTAATCTCACTTTTATTATAGCATATTACTATCATCATTATTATTTCATGGAAAATCACTTGAAAAATCACTAAAATATATCTAGTTATTATTTATGATTTTTATTTGTATTTTTGGAATTTTTATAGTATTTAAAATGACAAGTCAAAGCTAGGTCAACTATATCAATATATGTAATGTATTTTGCTTTTAAATTATTTTATCATGATTATATTTTTAAAACTGGAATATTATTGTATAGAAAAATATTATGAAAAATAAGAAAATTTTAGAAACAAATTTGAGTCAATTTGGAGTTCAGGAGCATTTTCAAATCATTTATTTACTCTATATTATTAGTATTTTGTTATTATTTAGTTAATGGGCTTAATCTGGGCCTTTGGATCTGCTCCAAGATCAGTGCACATCTTTATATAGTTCTATTCTTATTTGGGCCGTTGGATATGCTTTAAGATTAGTTCGTAACAGATAAACGATTTAGATGCATTCATTATTATTTCCTCTAACTGTTGATTCATAGATGGCCGTTAGATCTACTTTAGGATTAGTTCATAGAAGATTAAGGGCCCAGATACACCCTTACTATTCCTTTTAATTAACAAATCACGGTAGTCGTTAGATCCCTTTGAGATTCCCCCATATGAGCCAAGATTCACGTCGATGCGCTAAGAATCGTGCCAACCTCTTTCGTCATCTCGTCTGCTAGTTACGCGCTGAGATCCGTGCTGTTTGCGTTCCCGGTGATCAAGAACTCCGTCCGGTGATCGGCCGGCAGTTTGAGCATCGTCTATATGGGAGGAGTTCACCTGTACCTTCTGATTGGGGACTCACACGATGAGTGGAGAGGGAGAGCCGTACCGATTTCGGTACAGTGACACAACTCGGTACCGAGTTGAATTAAACGGATTTACCGATCGAATTGAACGCTAATTCTTGCAATTCTTGCAGTATTCTCCATCGCCTTGATGTAATCAATATGTTCATTCACTGTTTCTAAGTAATTAACTCCAATTATGATGTATATCTTCAAGCAATTCGTGCGGTATTGTACCAGTTGAAGAATTAGTTGCAATTTTGATTGCTTGAGCCTTGGAGATGAACTATACATACTCACCATTCTTCTGTACAGCTTTGTTTGATTTGTCTAGTAGTTAGAATCATGGATTGGTGGCAAATTCCACGTTACTGCACAGAATAGGGGTGTGGCTGAGTGTATTCATTGAATTGCTACTGATTTCATTGTCAATTACACTCAATTGAGGCCCAATCGATCAATCAACCTTGCAATAGTATCAGGAGGGTTACACAAACCCTTCAACTGATCTCAATTACAATTATTCATCAAAATTCCATTGAATAGTACTTGGGAGGGTTACAAAAACCCTTCAACCAAGTTTCATGCTATCCTGTACCATCTCACATTATAATCAGTATCAAGAAAACAAAAGAAAATGAAAGGAGATGAAAGAGACAGAGGAAGAAACAAAAAAAAATTGAAAATAATCAAAGAAATTAGAAAATTCCATTACTAATTCACCATTTGTATCAATGCTCTTAGAATCTGTACATAATTAACCATGATTACCTAATCCCTGATGATTCTTGAGATGAGCAAGTTGCTGGCCAAAGATTCAAGCTTTATACGGTTGAAGAAATTGGATCAAGAACACCTAATCTCTCTTCTCTCTTTATCACTGTTCTCTCTCTCTCTTTCTTTTCTTTTTTACTGCCAGTTTTTTTTTCTCAATGGCCAGGATAGGGTTTATATAGATTAGAAGCTTAATTGTGATTGGTAGATTAATTAGTGGCCGGATTATGCTTCTCAATTAATCTCATCCCTTAATTGCTTCTTATTCAATGGTTAGGATCAAATTGTGTTTCTTTTCAGCTAATCCATTGACTTGAGTCAACCCTTGACAGTTCTAGGTTGTTAGAGTCAGTTAAATCTTCTTTCTATTTACTCCTTTGCCACTCACCCCTATCACTCGGGTCTCCCATGTTTCCAGAGTCTTCTGGAACATTCTAAGCACTTGATCACTCCCAGTATACTCCCTATATAACCTCCAAGTCCTTGTAATTTCAATTAATCGATTTGAAAGTTCATTTCTTCTCTCAAGCCCCATAATCGGCCTATCCATTCAATCATCACCTTTCTTCCATCTGCCCTTCCAATTGACAGCTTGCTCAACCTCTCCTTACCCCCTGGAGTTGATCTAGCATCTCTGCCTAGTCAATTGAGCATTATTCCACTGAGTTCAAGCACCCATGCCCATGGCCGGTTTGTGAATCGGTGGAACATCGACCTAGAGGCTTCAAACAATCACCCTGACTCTTGCCTTAGCGTCGTGTATGTAAGCCGATCAATTGCTTCTGTCCAATGCTATCTCTTCTCTTGCTAATTCCTTCAATTGATTGCTTGAATGAGATCTCAATAGTGCCTAGAAGCCTCTGTGAAGAAGGATTAGAGTAAGGCATCGTGTAGACTCGCCTCCCATTGATGGCACCTTCACAGTCGGGCGGAAGGAAGAGGAAGAGAGGAAGAAGAGAATGGGACGAGGGAGGATCATCGTCGGCCGCGCGCGGTGCATGTGAGCCAACACTCCCAGCAGTGCAAAGTCAGAGAGAGGAGACGCATGGGCCAGGTACACACTTCATTCCTCGTTAGATTTAAATTTCTGACTGTGAATGTGCATAGACATGGTGTATGTCTGCTAGTGTGTGCTATACTCTCATAAACCCGACATATGGGCTCCATCTGTAAGTAGTTGAGTCTAGGCCCATAGGATTAAATTGCGACTTGATTAATAGCCTGCTTAAGTATAATGGATTTGATCTGTCATGATCTGATAGGGCCACACAATTAATCACCTTGTTAATTATCCAACTCAGTGTTTAACTCGTGCTGAGGTGGCATCAGCTAGTAGGTGCCATGTGTTAATAGGAATAGTCTGGCTTGCTGAGGTGTGCTACTTAATGTGCTGCCATGTGTCATGTGGGTGTTAAGGTGGCTCTGTCACAGCTTGCCACGTGGCATGTTGATGGGGCCCACATGTCAGTCATCTTGTGGTATAGTGGGGCCCACATGGCTGGAATGGACCAATAGGGAAGTGCCATGTGGCACCCAGCTGTTGAGGTGGCTCACCCTGTGTGTTGCCATTTGGCATATCCCTTGCTGGTGTGGACCACTCACAGATAACCATGTGGCTCAAGTGGTGATGTGGCTTATGATGTGGTCCAATCAGAGCTGGCCACTTGTATCTGCCTGGTGAGGTGGCCCTGGTGGTGTGATGCCATGTGGCACAGAGGGTATGTAGTGGACCAATGGTGTGATGCCGTGTGGCATAGGATGGGATGAGGTGGCCCACTGGTTGTCTGCCACGTGGCACTAAAGTGGGGCCCACATGTCAGTGACTCATACCAGGGTGGGGCCCACTTGCTGACATGGCCCAATGAGAGGCTGCCACGTGGCACACCCTCTCTCTTCTCTTATTTTATTCCTTCTGTGTTTCCTGCACCCAGTTTGTACTCAGATAAGTCTCTGTCCCCAAATTGCACCCAGATGAACCCTTGATTGAATCTCAGCCTTTGATTAATCCATTTATTCTGCCTTTATTTTCCCTGAATTTATTTTAATAGCTCCACTCATCCAAAAATCATGAAATTTTCACCAAAAATCCCTAAATTCATGATGATCATCCCTGTAATTTTTAATTCCATTTTTACCCCTCCTTCTCTGGATTAAAAATTCTTTTATTCATAAAACCCTATTATTCCTTATGGATTAATCCCTGATCTCAATTGTAGCTCAATGTCTCTGCCAATTACCTCTCTCTTGCAGAAACCACCCTAACTAAATACCAATTAGACTTATATTGATATCCATTAGGGCTTGATTTGATCAAATGCTGACTACTTATCAGCAATTAATACAAATCTAGACTTGATCAGATGGTTGCTCCCAGCTTTGGCACCTGATCAGTCTTGTGAAATTGACTTTCAATCCCTTAACATGAGGGTGACTTGGTCAAATAACTGACTACTTATCAGTAATTGACACAAATCAAAGCATGGTTAGGTGGTTGCTCGCAGCTTTGGCACCAGGTCAGCCTTGAAAGCAAAATCACATTTGGAATTTCTCATGATTAGTTGCATCAAAATGCTAGCTTGGCATTGACATCATTTCATGTAGTATAGGGATTATACTGCTTCAGCTCCTTTCTAGGGTTAGCTTCAAAGGCAGATTTCTAGGGTTCAATTCTGACCCTCTTCAATAGGTCACTGAGGTGTGGGGTCCACCTGTCAGTGAAAATGGTCATATGGATGACTCATCAGATAGGCTATGCTATTAGGTTCATCTACAAGGGACTGCCAGGTGGGTCCCACCTGTCAGAAAAGATAAAATCACATGGTGACACCCAAGAGGTCTCCTCTCTCCCTCGATCTTCTTGGGTGTCACACATGCTGAGTGGATAGAGAATAGCGGGGTATTTATACTCTTCACTTCATGCCCAACATTCCGTTGTGGGACTAATGGATTTGTTCCGGGGTTAGGCAGCGACCTCTCCTGATCAGTGGGCCACCTTTCTACTGCTCCCTCTCTTCTTCCCCTTTCTTATGATTTATCATCAATTTATTTCATTTATTCATCTAAAAATTTTTTTTAAGGGTAAACAAAGAGCCACCCACCAAGACGAGTCTTGAACGCTCGAAAGGCTTGTCTTGGTGCATTATTCCTTATTATTCATCACTTCATTTCTCATGACGTCTTCTCTTCTTCGGGTATTGTAGTTTTATCTCATGACGCCATTCCGCGTCGCCCCTTGAGTCATTATCATTCTTTCTACGAGGATCCTAGCGATTGGACTCCTCTCGTCTCAGCCATCCGAGCGACTCCTGTCTACCCGCGAGGCGGCGGTTTATTCTTCAGGGATGATCAGCCTCATGACATCATGCCCCTTCAGCCTCTAGGCATTGCCTCTACGGCTCCTTTGACACATCTCCTGGGCAAGGAGATTATTGACGGGGAGGCTCACAGATGGACTACTGCTCCCTTCATCACTCCCTTGGAGTGCCATGGATATCAGCTAGAGTGGACCCGGTATGTGCTCATGCGGGAGGGGACTCTGCTCAGGCGAGCCGGGATATATGACTCGGTTTTCTTGTCGATGTTTCATTATCATATCGACACACCCTGGCTACGGGCCTTTTGTGAGCGGTGGAACTATTCCACCAACACTCTATTCATTGACGATCGGGAGCTGACTCTGACACTCCTAGAGATACAGCAGTTGACCGGGCTGCCGATCTTCGGCCATTTCTATGATGAGTTCATGGTCTCACCCGCTGACTCGGGGGACTTCACTCGATTCCCGCCTTCTTTGCGTAGGATTTATGAGATTTACCATCATCTACGGAGGGGGCATCCCGGAGTTCCGTTCAGACATTGGATCGCCTATTTCACCGATCGGGTCCACACTCGCCCTACGGGTTTGGCTTCCACCAGAGATCCATTTGGTACAGGTCAGCTCGAGATTCACCACGACGGCCCTATCCCATCTCAGGATACCCTGTGTTCTCATGACGTGGATCGGGAGACTTATCTGACCGCCTTCATTTCTTGGTGGATTTGCTATTTCTTATTGCCTAGCTCCCCCGCATACACCATTCGACCCTCGGTGTTCATTATGGCGAGCCTGATCGCGCGTGGCGACAGGATTTCTTTGGCCGTGCCTGTACTGGCCAACATTTATAGGTGCCTCCGCGGTCTGACTTCATCTCGTAGTCCTTCACAGTGCCAGGAGCTGATCCCGTGGCATTTGATTAGCGGATGGCTCCATTTGCATTGGTCTGGCTCATATGATCCCGGCATGGCGGTCATGCTACGAGATCGCCTACCCATATTGAGTGACTTAGCTGGGGTGCAGCCAGCTTCATTGACTCCGGAGGCTGCCCGGTATAGATTCTTCAGGAGTCGAGACCATCTACGCTTCTCCCGAGACAGATCAGTGGCCCGTGGGACATCTAGGGTTGCTGACAGGATGGTGATTGACAGCAGGGTTCCCTCTTCTGACTCTTCTAGCATTCGAGCCAGGCCTATTGACTTGGAGTACCTGATCAGTATTCGTCAGGGCTTTCTTCCTCTCAGATTGGGCGATCATATGTTCATCGAGCCCTATTCGCCACATCGATGCGCACATCAGTTTGGCTTGGATCAGGATATTCCAGCACCTCTTCTCCGCCCTATATCATTGGCAGCCGATTTGGAGGGTATCGGATGGTGCTACACTCACCTCTTCCGACTAGGCACGGGCACTCGATATCAGATGGTATCCACCTCTAGGACTTCCACCTTCACGAGGCGTTATCAGCAGTGGTATTATGAGACCATTCGCTCCTACCAGTCGTATACTCCTCCGGTGGTCGTCCGGAGTACATGTCCGCGAGATGGCCAGCCTCTATTAGATGGCACCGTTTCGCGTGATCGCAGCCCTTTCCCGGCTATTGCTGCAGAGCCTGTCGACTTTCAGGGTTTAGACAGCAGGTTTTCTCATGCTCCTGTTAGGACCATTCTCACAGGTATGCTTCATCACCCTTTAGGTTATTTCCTTTTAATAAGCCTCATCTCATTTCGACCAATTCTCTTTTGATTCAGAGCTGGCTTATGAGTATGATCACGCGGAGCCCGGGTTCTCGGTCCCTCGTCCACGAGTAGTTGGCATTCATTCTCAGCCACATGTCGAGCCACCGGCTCCAGCTGCTATGGGGAGGGATCGAGACGGCGCCTCTCAGCCGTCTTCTCCACCTTCTCTTCCTTCTCCCACTCCGGGTGATTTTCTTTACTAACTCGCCTATCTTTACTTGGGCGCATTTCATTTACATCTCTGACTAGGGTTTATTTTTCAGCCCGTGGGATATCTCCTGTAGAGGTAGCTCAGGATGACATCGTAGCAGATCCATCAGCGTCTGCAAGTGCTGCCATTTCAGGGTTTTGCACCGACCTTGTCGTCGCAGGTTCGTGTGCTCCATTTAATACCTAGTCGCCAGCATGCACTAGTATTTTCATTCTTACATGTATATTTTACAGACCCTGAGGCCGATGATATGGCGTCTCCTCACCGCTCAGAGCCTTTCTTTTATGACGGTCCTGCTTCACCGTCGATTTTATTGGTGCCTACCGGGGACGGTGACTCATTTGATGTGGTTCTAAGGCCAGTGCTCACTCTTGTACGATCAGAGGAGGCTTCTTTAGAGCAGGGGAGTCCATTGGCTGTCGAGCCTGCAGGCGACGAGCCACTACTGATCGAGGGAGGGCCATCTCATGCTTCTTCATCTCCCGACGGGCAGCCTCTCATGGCCACAGATGGTAGAGTCTCGACTGAGCGGGTTGCAGTCGACTACGACTCAGAGTTGGATGAGAGTTGGCTAGTGGAACAACTATTCCACAGCCCAGAGATGGAGATTCCGGCTGGAGAGGGTCTCGCCGAGCCTCATGCTTCCTCCGGTACTTTATATTTCTTTTATCATTTGCCCGTATTTTACTTTTCATGTACTTATGCTTCTTCATTTTATTTTGTAGCCGGGTCTAGTGCACCTGCAGGTCCTCCTGAGGCGACCGACATCCCTATCCCTGACTCAGTCCCACCTGTCTCAGGCGACGAGGCGATAGGTTAGATCTTCTTTCCCTTCTATTTCTTCTTTGGTTATAACAATTTGTCTAACCCATTTATTTTACTTGCAGATGTTTCATCGAGGGATGTGCAGCTCGCCTTGGCCGCGCTGGCGGATGCACTCCGGGATACCTTCTTCGGAGGCTATCCGCTTGATTTCGAGATCCTGGACTCTCTGCCCAGTGGTTTCTCTTTCGATTGGTATGGGCTGATACGGGATACCATCGCGCCAGCTCTACTCATTGCACCTCGTCTTGAGAGCACTTTTATTTCTAGGAGGTGTGAGGAGCTGCTCAGGGCTTACCAGGATGCGAGCTCTCTCGTATATCAGCACGAGTTGGAGATTCATGAGCTACGCAGACATTTGGAGGCTGCTCGACTCCATTATCTTCAGCGGCTCTCTTCTTGTGCCACTCTCCGCTCCATGGGAGTCAGTGGTGGGCCCGCTCGACTGCTCGTGCAGGAGCTAGAGGACCACAGATTGTCAGTGGAGGGCTTCTCTCGATATCTAGCGGGACGTCTCCCGGAGTTGCAGATTCATTCGAGCGCCCGGGATAGTGCTTTCTCTCAGTTCTTAGACTTCGAGGCAGCTTCGGAGGAGGATAGGCACTCTCTCCATACTCATTTAGAGACCATCAGCACCGTGCTATTAGAGTTGGAGTCCCGCTTTTTGGGCCCATAGATTGCACTTTTTATTTCTTCTTTTCTCCTTTTCTTTTGCTATACTTGATATAGGATGCCTTGACATTTATCATTTTGATCTCTTGTTGTGGATGACGCTTGTTTCTATTATTATCCTTTCGTCGCTTCCTCTGCAGCGCGAGGAAATATTTCATCCATTCATGCTGTGCACCTCCAATCTTATTTGCAAAAGCGCCCTATTACAACTGCTTCGCAGCGTCTAAAATAAAAGGAAAATCTTACAACATCCTATTACATTGACTCTATACATCATTTCTCTTTATTTATGGCGATACAAAATTCAAGTAACCGTGGTATTTTACGGATACCGAACCTGTCTGTATTGACCTCTAGGCCGGGTACAGAATAAACCCGTTTATCCCTTTATTACTGATGAATAAACTTACCAGTATCAATTGGATTATGGATGCAATTGATAACACCATTTTGTGGATGCTCCTTGTATATTTAATTGACATTTATTTTGTGGAAGCTCACCCACTCTCCCCTCATTTGTGCACCTTTGCGTGCTAAAGTGGAAACTCACATTCACTCATCTCCACTCAATTTGTTTTGTGGGGGTACTACCCTCAAACATCCATCACGCATCCCTGCGAGACAGGCTTTCATCGGGTAAGTCCGCTCTCCATGACCTGAGTCACTTCTTTAAGCGAATTACTTTATTTGACACTGCATGTCGGGCAAAAGCATAAACCCTTAGTCTGACCCCTCCATGATCTATTTCGGGATTAGAAACAGATCACCTCCTTGGGCGTGTGGTACTTTTGCGGATGAATGTACCCAACCTAGTTTTTTATATTTTAGCTACCCTCAAACATCCATCACGCATCCCTGCGAGACAGGCTTTCATCGGGTAGGTCCGCTCTCCATGACCTGAGTCACTTCTTTAAGCGAGCCGCTTTGTTTAACACGGAATGTCGGGTACAAGCGTAAACCCTTGATCTGACCCCTCCATGATATGTCGTGGGATTATAACACACCATTTCTTCGGGCGTGTGGTGCTTTTACGGATGAATGCACCCAACCTAGCTTTGTATAACACTCATGGTGTCGGGGACAAAGGTGGCAACCCCTTATTGAAAAGATTTTATTATTTTTATTATCATTTTTTTTTTATGAGTATGAAAATAGGTTTTTATTGTTTTACATATATATCCTTTTATTTTATTAGAAGAGGGCAAATTTTTGTTATTAGTGATACATGTTACTAATAATACGAGAGTTATTTATTTACATGCCCTCAGAAGCGACTATTTACTAGCCACCAATTTGCTCGACCTATCCCTTGGTTTGCGCCGCGGGCGACCAATATGAGCAACTTTCGTCATTGGGCAACAGATAGTTTGAGGGACAAACTGCAAACCCTGCCCATTTTTGTGTTTATTCTGTATCAAATGGACAAACCCAGTGGTATTTGTATTGTGAGCCCAAACACCAAAGCTCTCGCCTTACATTCTCGCGTGGTTTTGGCGTTGATTTCTCTTATTCTATATTTTTATTTTTATAGGGCTAAATGTGTTTGTGTGGTTTTGGATTTTTGGATGCATTCTATTTACAGATGCACAAGTAGGGTTTTTGGGATTTTTATGCAAAAGTGGAGGTTAGACATAGGTTTGTGTTTCGTGCACGTGTGTGTAAACGAACACTTATTCCCTCCTTATTTATTTACAATAGATACTACTCTGTCGGCCCCGCTCCGGGCTATGTGTAGTACTTCTTCAGATATCGCCCATTAATCGGTGGCATGGGCCTTTCACCTTCATGGTCTATGAGTTGGTATGCGCCGCCTTCGTATACCTTCTCAATTACGTATGGCCCTTCCCAATTCGGGGAGAATTTTGGGCCGATGTGCCGGCCAATGATCGGCCTTTTAAGGACAAGAACAAGCTCCCCTTGTTGAAATGCCCTGACTCGCGTCATTTTATCATATGCCCTTGCCATTTTTGCCTGATATATTTCGAGGTTCTGCTGGGCTATTAATCTCTTCTCGTCCATGGCATCCAACTCGTCCAGTCTAAGTTGTTGGCATTCGTCCATGGTCATGTCATTTTGCATAGCCACCCGCAATGACGGTAGTTCCACCTCAAGAGGGAGGACGGCTTCAACCCCAAAAGCCAAAGAATACGGGGTAGCTTGCGTAGGCGTTCGGTACGTGGTCCGATAAGCCCATAATGCCTCCTGTAGACGATTATCCCAGTCTCGTTGGTTGCCGTCTACGGTCTTCTTCATAATATTTATTAGTGTTTTATTAAAGGCTTCGGCCAGGCCGTTGGCTCGTGGGTCTTCTTCTGTTCCCAAATTGATTTCCGCTAACTCATTGACCGTATTAGGCTCCTTTTCTAGCTGCTTTAAAGCATTTTTCAGGACCGGGGCATTGTCCTCTTCTGTTTCATTGTCCGGCATCTCAACAGAAGTCATGCAGCAGCTCTCTTCCATACGGTACTCATTGAGAGACCCTTCAAAACATGCTGCGTCATCGCAGTCATACCCTAATCCTCGGGTGTATTTTATTTTACCGTCCAGGCCCAGGACTTTATTCTGGCCGCCATTCCAGAGTTCATCAA
The DNA here is from genome assembly GCA_964058805.1 of Schoenoplectus triqueter. Classification (NCBI taxonomy): domain Eukaryota; kingdom Viridiplantae; phylum Streptophyta; class Magnoliopsida; order Poales; family Cyperaceae; genus Schoenoplectus; species Schoenoplectus triqueter. The sequence continues at coordinate 52,214 of CAXKVV010001324.1, forward strand.
AGCGCTTGGCCTCGGCCTTGGATATGTCTCTCAGACATTTCGCCCTTTTTGCCAGTTTATACAGCTCCTTTCCAAAGGGATGAGATGCAGCGTCATCGCTCGTTGCATTCTCTGACTCTTGTTCTATCACCCACTTCTTCCAAGTGTTGTGATCAGGATTCTTCAGAGACTGGGTTGAATCGCTCTGATAGAAAATTATAGCCTTGTGGATGATAGTTTTCCCTTTAATGCGCTCTACCTTTGCCGGCACAACAAAGGTCTTTAGGGTTTGAATGTGGTTCACCTCTCTTGGTATGAGGTCTTTAAAATGCTTTTCAGGAACCACAGTAATCTCTAGCGCTGTCATCTCTTCTTCTATTTCAATATTCATGACTGAGTTGGAGCGGTAGATTTCTTTGATCGGCTTACGTCTCGCAACCTTAGGTTTACTAGGTACGGGAGTGTGCGAGATCGTATAAGCCACCCCTTTGCCCTTGTTATTCAGGTTATGCGGAGCTGAGTCTTGTTGAAAGCTCTTCGGGAGTTGGATCGTCCCATTTCTATGCCCTTCTTCTATTAGGTCTTTGAATACCCAACACTCTTCAATAGTATGACCCAATATGCGATGATAAGGGCAGAATTCGCCTTCACCGGCTCTTTCTATGTCGGCGGGTCTTTTACAGACGGGAAGTGTTAATCCGTTTTTTAGGGCCTGTTCAAATATCCGAGCTGTTTTATTTTTCAGAAAAGAGTATGGTTTACTCTTCTTGACTTTAAGGGTTTGCATGACGGTCGGTTGCTTAGCTTTCATTTCTTCCCCCTTTGATTCATCTACTATTACGATTACCCGTTTGCCGCTATCGGGTGCTTGTCTTTCGGGGGTCCCGGAACGGGGTTCGCTCGTCATTTCTTTGAGCAGCTCGGAGTTATAGATCGCGGTTTGCAAGTTTTCAATCATTATCATGATTTCATTGTGTTGCGTCTTGATATCCTGCATCACTTCCCATTGTTCAGACACCTCTCT
>CAXKVV010001325.1:0-28182 GCA_964058805.1 Schoenoplectus triqueter
ACTCAATGCCACATGGAAACACAGCAGCAACACACCTCTGTAGATTAAACTATACCTATTACCACATGGCTGTATACCATTGGCGCAATTAAGCAGTGTGGGCCCCACAGGTGACACATGACATTCATTAACAGATGCCAGCTCAACACAGATAATTAATGGGGTGATTAAACATATGGCCCTATCAGGTTGTACCAAGTCAGATTAATTAAACCTAAACAGAGAATTAACCAATCAATAATTGAATCTGTGAGCCTAGACTCAGCTGCTTACACAAGGGGCCCATTTGTAAGGTTTATGAGTTTACAGCTCACACAAGCAATCATGCACCAAGCTCATGCGTAAATCTAAATAAAAATTTAAATCAAAGAGAAAAGAGGATATGTACCTGACTCATGTGCGCTGTACCTCTGACAGTGGGCCTTACCTTGCTGTGGATCATGTGCGCCGAGCTCAGTCCCTCTGGAGCCTTCTCCTTCTCCCCTCACTATCTTCCTTCTTCTTCTTGCCGAGGCTGATGAAGCCATTGGCACAGATTGAGCTCTCTGGAGCTTGAAACTTCAAGTCTTTATGGCCAGAGATAACCCATACATAGGAGAGAAGGGGTGAATACTTGAAATTAAAAGGGGACAAATGAATGGAGCAATATAAGAAGATGATCACCTTGGGTAGTTAATGAGAAACTTTGATCCTTGTATTAAAATTCAAAATTGATGATGCATGTAGTCTCTGATCACCTAGGCGATACTGTAAGTGAAGAAAGAAACAATAATTAAGCATCAAATTGAAACAATTGGGATAAAGTGATGAGATCGGGCAAATGAAGAAAAGATGAAACCTTGCACTATAAACTCGAACTGACAATGCTTGTAGCTTCTATGTTTCCACACGATGCTGCTTAGGTAATTAGGGTTATCAATTGAATGAGGGAAGTATGATTTTGGTCAAAGCTTGAAACAGGGTGATCAAATTCTAAGCTTGAGATATGAGTTACAATGGCAAAGAGGAAAGATGCATCTTGGATGCATTGAAATGAGTATATATAGTATGCTGAGAAGGCTAGAAGGTTCTATGGATGAAGAGAAGTGAGAAGAGAGTTGAATCTGATCAACAGTCAAAGAATTGAACTTTGGATTCTTTCAAATGGGGCCCACACCATAACAGAATGGCTAATAGAAAATGAAGACCATGTTCATAGGCCAAGACAGCTCAATTGTTGGTGTTTGTATGGTGTATGGCCTTAATTCCCTTGTGCACCACTCCAATTGCCTATATAAACCCGATTACACATGAAGAACAAGAGGAGAGATCAACACCAAGAGAGATCAACACCGAGAGAGAGAGAGACAAAGAGATAGAGAAAAAAAGCACACATACAAGAGAGCACAACATACATATAGAGAGAGAAATCCAGTTCTTTTTGGTGTCAGTAGTGAAGAATAAAGAAAGAAAGTGAAATAGGAAGAAGAAACTACTAAATCGATTGATCTCGGTGTTTTACTTGAGAACTCAATTCATTCACTCTAATTGCTTGTCTAGATGTAAATTCTAAGCCCCATCCTTTGTTAATTAGAAGTCAGGAAGATCAATTTTTAAAGATTAAGGCTTAAAAATGTAATCGCAATTGAATATCAGTATAATACTGTGCCGTTTCTTGAATTTTCTCAATTTTTATCAATTTTTCTTTGATTTTCTTCTTTCTTTCATAAGCTGCAAGTTCAGCAAGGGTAAATCTTTTATTTTCTTTGATGAATTTTACTTGAAAACTGATAAATAACGCTGTTAAATCGATTAATCTCAATGTTTCACTTGAGAACTCGATAACAGTGGAATTTTTTATCCAATTCTTCATTCTCAAGTCGTGATTATCCTAATTCTTGTCCATACTATATGTATTAAGGTCTATAGCCTCATTTGAAATCGATTGATCTCAGTTATAAACTTGAGAACTCAATTAATTTGAAGCTTATATACTGTTATCGCGTCCTGTTAGCAAGATTGAGTTTTAATTTGAAAATTAAGAGAAAATCAAGTATTATGAAGTTTGTTAAGTGCATCAATGTCAATACAAACAGATGAACAATAAGAATTTGGAGTAAATCATAACCGATACCAAATGATATTATCGTGTCTCAGTAAATATTCCAAAACAGTGAAGCTATGGATCGATTTAGATCATTTTAATTGTGTTAAGATGCATTAACATACATGTGCGACATCAATTAAGTGCTTAATTGCTAGAAATGATGATCAATTACATCAAATTTGTGAGATTTGGGATTCGGTACCGAATGGTACCAATTTGCTCCATCTGGAACTAATGCACATCACGATTCATCGTATGGATCATTGATCGGGTGTCATAGAAAGAATTTCCCCGACAGGACGATGTTTGAGGAGTTATCTGATCGGAGAAGGGTGGCCTCAATTGCCGGCGACGCCACCAGCATGAATCTTGGAGGCTTCATTGACCGGGGAGTCAAAGGATCGCAACAACACAAATATTAACGCGCCAGCACGAACATTGAAGCGCATGTGTAAATCTTGAAAGAGATCAGACATTTATAATAAGTTACAGTTTAAATAAAAAATGATTAGCGGATCTGGGCCTCTTATCTGATACGACTTAATCTCAAAGCAGATCTAATAGCCCAAATAGAATAAAGATTTAAATAGAAGATCAATGCTAATCTTGATATAGATCCAGTCGTTTAGATCAAAACCCAATTTATTAAGCTCAATAGTCAATTAATAACAGAAAAATAAAAATAAATACATAGTGATAATAAAAAAATAAATAAAAAGGAATACATATACAATAAAAAAATAAAAATAAATAAAAATATATATAGTGAGATAATAAAAAAAAGAATAATAAATGAAATAAAATATATATACGAAATAAAAAAAAATAAAAAAAAGAAAAAATAAAAATATAGTAAATATATATAAACACAGAAATAAAAATATAGAAAATATATAAAAATAAAAAAAAATATATGTATACATGTATACGCAATTAAATAAAAAAAATAGTAATAAAAATTCATTATAACGATTCCCTGAATCGTCATACAGTTCACCAAATCGTTGAACATTTTATGAGACATTGGCAACGCTTTGACTCTTCTATGACAAGTCAATATGTTCTGAGGAATCGTTGTAACGATTATCTAAATCGTTATACGGTTCATCAAATCGTTATAATGCTTCACATGATGTTAGCAACACTTTGACTATTCTCTGACAAGTCAACATATGTTAAAAAATCATTGTAACGATTCGTTGAATCGTTGTAATGACTTTCTAAAATGTTGAACGATATACAGAGTGTTGGCGACGTTTTAACCCCTATTGACCAATTCTTTGACAAGTATGATATCTTCTGAAAGCGTTATAACGGTTTGTAGAAACGTTATAACGATTTGTTGAAGTATAGTAACGGTTTGTTGAATCGTTACATGATTTCTAGAATGAGAATGATCAACAAGGTGATGATATGCCTTGTTGACTATTGATGAGACATAACATGAATGATAGTTCTTAAGCTCATCCTCTAATAACACCGTCTCAATATTAAACCAGCCAAGAGCTCCGAGTCTAATATTGTGCACGAGATAACCCTAAATCTGTGAACCCATGATTTAAAGGTTATTAAATATGCTCACACGAGATGATGTGAAGTAACATAGTAATTTTGCACAAGTAATACAATATTCAGAATAGTCAGTCGAGACAAGAACATCTCGACGCCCGTCGAAGAATGACCAAGACTATGATATTAGCACAAGTGAAAGAACATCATGGTGTCCAAGGAGGTGATATTATGATAGCCCTGTGTCATGAACAAGTAATTCATGATCAGTCAAACTAGTAAGACCAAACTAATCCGTCGATAATTTTGTTTTCTAGTTTAGAGGATTGAATCATTATGTAGTAGATTTATCCTCAAATAGTGGAATGAACCGTTCTGTAGTAGGTTTTTTCACTGACACACACCTCAATGTCAAGCTGGCTCAGCACTTCAGGTTTGACTTTGTGTGCAGTTGTGTTCCTAGGTTTATGGATTTGCTTAGTGCTTGGAATCCATGATCTAGAAGATCAGTGAGAAGTACCATGTGGGCCATATCCGTCCTTCTCCTGATTCACCAACCTCAAGATCAACTGGCTTAGTGCTTCGAGTTGTATTTTGTGTGATTGGTTGTTGACTAGTTAAGATTGAATCGTTCTGTAGTAGGTTTATCTTCTAGATCAACTGAGGTCGAGTCGTTCTGTAGTAGACTCATCTCCCATCCCTCCGTAGAGGTCAATCTGATCTGTAGTAAGGTTATCTCTCAGAGCGGTAAAGATTGAACCGATCTGTAGTAGGTTCATATTTTTACCCCATATCCCACTGGATTAACCTTTTGGTAGATCTAGAATACTCCAGTGATTTCTGATCATAGGAGCACGCAACCACTTGACTATTATTTAGCTATACTATTTTCTTCCCCCTTTCAAGATTTGGAGGTTCCTCGAGGTTAATAGCCTAGGGTAATTAACGGTGGGGGCTTGCGCCCATCAAAATCGACAAATACTCACAATCACTAAAACCCCCCTAAATGCCAATGAGTCTAAGACGGCGGGACCAAACAAATGCATTAAACAAATACTCACAATCACTAAAACCCCCCTAACCGGCATTAAATAAATGCACGTTCATGAGGGATCTCTGTGTTCTTCTTCCGCATCCCATCGCCAAAACCCCAGCGGCAGTGCGGAGCACGCGAAAAAGGGTCGCACAATAACTCCAACATACGCCCCTTCAAACCTGAAGTTGTCGCATGCCTAACACACTTCCGAATTTCTTGAATGCATCCATCGGGAGAGCTTTCATAAAAATATATGTAATTTGCTCCTTAGTACTACAATACTCTAATGTTATAACCTTTTTGTTTCACTTGTTCTCTTAAGAAGTGAAATCGAATCTCAATGTGTTTACTTCTCTCATGCATCATAGGATTCTTTGCAAGTTGAATGGCTGATTTGTTATCGACGTAGATAATAGTCGACTCAAGTTGAGGATGGTCTAACTCTTTCAAAATATTTCTTAGCCAAACAGCTTCACATGCACCAAAAGCTGCTGCCATATATTCTGCCTCGCATGAAGAAAAAACAACAATGTTTTGTTTCTTTGAGGTCCATGTGAATGCAGTAGACCACAGAAAGAACACATGTCCAGTGGTGCTCTTTCTTTCATCTTGATCGCCTCCCCAATCACTATCTGAGTATCCATACAAAATTTTTCCAACACTCTGTGAATAAAATATGTCAAAATTCAGTGTTCCTTTGAGGTACCTGAGAATTCATTTTGCTGCCAGCAAATGTGATGACTTTGGCTCTTCAATGTACCTACTCACAAGCCCAACTCCATACACAATGTCAAGTCTTATAATTATAAGATACCTTAAACTTCTAACAAGACTTTTAAAAATAGTCGGCTCTATGAGTTTTCTATCACCTTCTTTTGTAAACTTCATTTCAGTTGCAATTGGTGTGCCAATAGAATTACACTCTGTCATCTTGAACTTCTCTAGGATCTCTTTGGTATACTTCTTTTGTGAGATGAAGATGTCATCTGATTGCTGCTTGATTTCTATACCAAGAAAGTAGCCCATTGGACCACAATCGGTCATCTTAAATTCTTCAAACATTGATTGTTTGAACTCTCAAAATATGTTAGGGTTATTCCCTATAAATAAGAGATCATCAACATATAAACATGTTATTAAAACTCCATATTTATTTTTCTTCATATAGAGGGCATGCTCAAATGGACATTTGACAAATCCTTTCATCTCTAAGTAGTTATCGATTCGTGCATTCCATGCTCGAGGTACTTGCTTGAGCCCATACAATGTCTTTTTTAAACGATACACTTTCTTTTCAGCTCATTTGACAATGAACCCTTCTGGTTGTTCGACATAGACTTCTTCTTCAAGGACGCTATTCAGGAATGCTGACTTCACATCTAGTTGATGAAGTTTTCAACCGTGATGTGATACAAGAGAAATTAGCATTCTTACTATGTAAATGCGTGCTATGGGTGCGAAGACTTCATCATAGTCAATGACATACTTCTGTTTGTATCATTTAGCAACTAAACGTGCTTTGTAGTGGTTGATCGAACCATCTGCACCTCTTTTAATTTTGTACACCCATTTAACACCTATTGCTTTCTTATATTTTGGCAACGAGACTAGCTTTCATGTGTTATTCTTATCAATTGCTCGAATCTCTTCGTCCATGACAGTCCTCCAATTATCATCCTATACAGCATCATTAAAGTTAAGAGGTTCAGTATCCATATAGAGACAAAAAAGATTTGTCTCATCGCCATCAATTTGTTGGGTTCTCATGTATATGTCCTCAAGAGTTCTTATTCGTCTGGACGAGAGGTTTTCGCTATCGTTGGATGATGATGCTTCAGAGGTTGGTGTATTTGGCTGCTCTTGTTATTGCTGGCTTTCTTCGGATTCTTCTACTAGCACATTCTCATCGGCTTTATTTTCAGACCATGTCTAAGCTTCATTTTCACTAAAGATAACATCTCTACTCACAACAAATTTGTTAGTGATCGGATTATAAATCTTGTATGTCTTGGATGTCTCACTATAGCCTAAAGATTGTGCCAAGTGTATCCCATGCTTGCTTACTCGAGGTAGCTTCTGCAACCTTCTCGAATGTTGCCTCATCTAGACCTTGATAGAGGAAAAATAATGTTTTGCGATCCTTATTTTGTTGGTCACGCACAAGACTTATTGTCATGCCGTAGCCGCAGTGAACTCTTCCTCAGTGAGCTCAGTATACACATTTGTCATAATTTTCCAAAGATCTTGGCTACCAAAAAAAGCTTTTATTTGGATTTTCCATCTCTCGAAGTTATCTTTGGTTAGTTTCGGTATTTGAGAAAATAATAAGTTTGAGGCCATTTCTTTGTTGGGTGGATCGAACTAAGGCTCTGATACCAATTTGTAGGAAATGAGTTAAGAATAGAAAAACAGTGAGATTTAAAATTTAAACACAAGATATGTTGAAGAACACTCAAGAAAATATTTCATTAACTCTCAAAATATAAATAATGCTACAACTTTCATATTTATAACTCTCACAAACTCACACTTCTCAACTCTCTCTATTCTTTCTTTTTTCTTTTTAGCTTCAGCTGAATTTTTCTCTTTTTCCCTTTATTTTTTTTCTCTTGCTTGAAATGAGCTAGAACGCCCCTTCATTTATAGCACAAGGAAGGGCTTAAGTTACAACTCTCATTTACCTCTTCTAATCAATTTTACAACTAAAAAACTTCAAATTTTAATACAAAAATTGGATAGCTATAAAAGTATGAGTTCGAGATAGTTTAGGTTTTTAATTTATTCAATGAACAAACGTTTGTAGTAATTAATTTTCTGATTTGTAATTTGACATGTGATGACTCTAACAAATTAAGCTGTTAATATAAATGCAATCAAGAAGATTTTGGTTGGGTTCAAATAATTAAGGATGGTTCAAATAATTAAAGATTTTGGTTTATACGAAAGATTGATGATTCAAAATCAAAATAAAAGATTTTTACAAATATTTAAAGTTGGATGATTATCAAATCTTTTCTGAAAAAAAATTGAAACCGATCAAGACCTCGCTCTTATTATTCTTTGCAAGGAACACTTCAAGGGGGGGAAAGCAACAGATTAAAAAAAATGTTTTTCTAATGCCAACACCTATATCGATCATGAACATGCAAGGTACTATGTCAAATATCATGATCGATTCTTCATACAGTACAAAAGCAGCACCACCTGACATCATACAATTCGTATAGTAGAGTTAAAGGAATCGAAGAAAGATGGACCAAGGCTCGGATAGAATTCACATCATTCGCTGCCATAAATTTTGTATATATATATATATATATACTATTATATAAAGCATCTAAGAATTAGAGGGTCCATTTTTTATCATGATAATTTTTTATTATATCAATTTTATCCCTCAATTAGACGGATAATATTTATTTTTAGTTGATCAAATGTATATGATCGCGTCCATTGATCCCCTCTTTCTCTCCATTTCTTTCCCTTATATACTATTATTTCCATAATATTATTTTTTTATTTAGCAACTTTATGCATATTTGATAAGAAATTAATGGTGATAATATATGTTAGAATAATTTACTTTTCTTGCCATAAAAATCATGAATCATTAACTCATATTGTGCAAAAATCTCATCCAAGATTAAATATACTCTTTATTATAGGTTTTCTCTATAATTTGGTGAATTTATAATCTAATATTAGATAAATGTGAATTTTTTATATTATAATGTTTTAATGTTTAAATAAAAGAGTCTGCTGCAACGTGCGGATATATAGCTAGTATATATATAGTAAAGATACCGTAAGGTTAAGTTTACAGAGGTTTTCGGTGAGCTTAAATAAAAAAATATATTAAATCATCTTTAAATTTTAATTTATCATTCTCATTAAATTCTTCATATGAAAATCTAGTGGGGTGAAAAAATTTGGAGTGTTTTGATTTTTTAAGTCACCGTTTTTATTTTTTTAAAATGATATTCAAGTATTGAATATATTATTATTATTATTATAGATGATTTTTAAAATTAAAAACCATAACTTAAAAAGCTCGAAATACTCTAAATTTTTGAATCCCACAAGATTTTCATATAAAAAATTTAATGAGCATTATAAATTAAAATTTAGAGATGATTTGATATACTTTTTGAATTAAGCTCACGGTATCTTTATTCATATATATATATATATATATATATATATATATATATATTGGCCATATTGAAGGGACCCACAAATAAATCACCCTCAAGCTAAAAATGGGGTTTATATAAACTAAGCCGGACAGTGTAATGATGTGTCTTAAATTTTTTATGACTCTGAATCTCTGATGCTGTGCTAGCTCGTTTTTTTTTGGTTCGATCCATTAACAGTTGTTTGGAGAAATTTCGTCGAGCGCTCAACTACCAATTCGGTCATGCCATGTCACCCATTTTCATAACTACTATATATCAATTTAAACATTAAAAAATTTCATCTGCCTGTCACAGTCTCTAAACAGTATCCCATGACTACGACCATCCCAGCAACAGGTCGGAGCTGTCGTCCATTCGAGTTGTGAGGGGATACTGAAAACATTTGTGGTTCATTGTTCAAGGTGGATTGAAACTCGTTATTATCCGAATTTCGGAAAACAAGCCTTGTTATTCTAATTGGGATCATCAGATTCGAGATGAATGGTTCTAATTATGCCGAAGAGAGAACGAGAAGAGAGTGTGAAGAGAGAAAAATTCATCCGAACTGTTCGAAACTGATCCAATGATCCCGATCAGGATCAGGATAATATAACAGGGTTTCATAGCAGATTCGGATCCTTTCTGAATGAGATATCTTTGATCCTAGGTTAAATTTTAATTATTAGGACACTTACACAACGCCCTTGCTATATCTCATATTTCACCCACTAACTCTTACACACAATTTATCTTTTTTAAAAATTTTTGGCAATTGACGGCATTCAATCATTTTTTTTAATTTTATCGGGCCTACAGGCTTGTGTTTCTAACCAAGAGTTCAAAGTTAAGAGAACTAGACAATGTGAATGACAACAGTATTTTTTTTATATTTTTAATAAGGATAATATTGACTTAAACACAATTATTTAGTACTGATCTGAAGGGGATCCCGTGAATGATTATATTGTTTTGTCTTAAGTCTAATTTATTAGGGGTGGCATACAACGTATATATAATTTTTTTTATGTGGATAAAACTAAATAGAAACTACTAACAAACGAGTAAAATTAAAAACTAATGATGAACAACTTATTATACTGAACAAAAATGAATTCATGCATTAATTGAACCAGAAATGCCAGCTTAGAACAAAACTAAGAGGTGCATAATTAAAATCATAAAACTCATCAGATATCACAACAAGGATTTCAGAGACCGGCACTTGACCGGCTTCCTTGCTCGCTTCCTAGGAACTCGCTTCTCCTCTTCATTTGGATCAGAGGCCAGTTCACCGGCTATCTCTTCATCATACTGTTCATCTACACCTGTGTCCAGTGCAGCATGACCATCCAATCTCTCTTCATTATCTCCACGCATGGTATCATTGCTGTCACCACCATCGCTCATGCCACTTCTCTTTCGTGTAGAAGGTCCAAAACCATTGTAGTAGTAGTAAGGGCTTGCGCAACTTCCACCATGTTCTCTTGATTTCTGTTTCCGTTTGGTAGGTTGGCACTCGTCATAAAATTGAGATGCTTCCTTTTCTTTGTTGGTATTATAGTAAGAGCGCGACTGAGACAGATGGTACTCACACAAGGAGTGCGGGAGCTGAGCAGGCCTCTTACAATACCATTTCTTGCCATCATTTTTCTTGCATAGTATAATCGCATCTTTCTTCTTCCTCTTTTCTTTTTTCTTATTTGAAGATTTGCTAGTGGGCCTGTAGAGAAAGGTGAGAACAGTAGTACGTTTAGTTATTATTTGGTTAAGTGAGAGAGAGGAAGTAAGTTTAGTGTTCTATCTGCGGGCTTACTTTTGGCAGAGTCGAATGGTGTTGTCTGAATTTTCCAAAATGCCCCCCGTGTTTTTCGTAATGACCTTTTGCATCTTTTCCCTTGTTTCAACCTCCGGTTCTTCTTTCTTCGAAATTATAGATGATTCTAAATCCTGAAGTTTTTGACGGATCTCGATTGAGTTTATTAAACAGGATTGATATTAGATCTCCAAACAGCTACCACTTACTTTAAATACTAACGATTTAACGAGGGGCAGAAGAATATCTAGGGTTTCTTTTCAAATTTCAAATTAAAATCGACAGACACTGAATGCCAGTGAGGTTTTACAGAGGAACACTCAGAATGCCATGCCGAGTAAATGCTAGTAAGATATGTAGCTATGTGGCTCCAAATTGACTCGATTGGGGGTTATTGAAGAAAACCCTAGAAGGAAGAACAGACAGATAATTTTCATGCAAAGAACTAAAAATAAAGATAGCACCGATTAGGACATGAAAGATCAGGTATTAAATCTAAAAATCCTACAGAAAAATCAAAAGAAGAAAAATCAATGAAGTGGGATCCCACCTTGAAGTCATCATCGAAGAGGTGGAGATTGGGATAAACATCCCACGGCGACTGGTTGAGCTCACAGACCAGGCCTGAAGCATCCATTGCAGGCGGGGCCCACAAGTCAGGGGGAGGTGGAAAATGGTGAGACGGATACACCATTGCGGAGCCTAAGAGCTTGGATACAGTCTTTCTGATCCTCATCTTTCGAGTTAACTGCTAGAGGAGAATGTTCTAGCTAGAAGGGGAAGGAGGAGGAGAGGAACAGATGATTAGAGTATCAATGTCTATGAGCTGTGTCGTGGAGGGAAGAGATTTTGGTATTTAGACTTTAGATCTTGCGATGCGAAAGGGAGGCGGGGGGAGAGGAGAAGGGTTTTTATGGTTGCGTTTGGCTGCTGCTTGTTGAATCCTTTCGCTTTTTAATTTTTTATCGGTGATTTATTAGCACTTCAGAGGATGTTGTCGTCTGGTAGTGCTCGTGATTGATGATGGACGGTGGATGATGAGAGCATTCAAATTTAGGGGCAAAGCTGTAATTTGAACCAAGATCATCCCTTTTGTGCGTCCGATTTCTCTAGAATTCTACGGTTATAATCGTTAAGCTCTTCATAGTTACGGTACATTCGTAAACTGATCAGAGCGTTATGTATTAGGCGTAGTGTTATGCAAACGAGTTTCGGTCCGGGTTACATCTTGCCGGATCACGGATCGGTACGGTTTACGGTTTAAAGTTCATACGAGATGGATATAGACGGGTCAAATTTGAAAAAGTTCAATCTGTTTCATCGTTAGTCCCCGAGGACCGGACCTCCATGGATCGGGCATGGTCCGATCTGATCCGTTTCTTTTCACAAATTCAGAAAATTATGAAATTTGAAAAATAAATTAATGATATTTTTTAAATAATAAATTTCATAGAGTTAATTTTATATTTTTAATTGTTTCAAAATTGAATAATACTAAAAAAATATAAAAATTACCAAAAATTATAAAAAGTTGGTTATTCCGGTTCACGGGTCCACACGGCCAGTTTTGAGTGAAGGGAGAATCGAACCACCGTTGGATCGGATCGTGGCCGGGCCACGGACCGGCATGAGTTTTTGGGCATAGTCCGGTCCGGTCCGCGGGCACGGATTGGTCTGGAATAGATTGGACCGAACAGATTTTTTCAATCCACTAATTAGGCCCTGTTCGGCGTCGTTATTGTGCGGCTGAGAAAAAATCACTCACATTTAATTTTTCTTAACACATGTATACAGTAAAAATCAGATCCTAAATTTATTCAAATATAAAATTTAATCTCAGATAAAATTTTATATGTAAATCATTTTAAGACTTTAAGAATGAATAAATATTTATTTAGATTTTAAGAATGAATAAATATTTCATAACACGAAAGCAATTTATATTATGCATGATATCATACTCCAATCTAATTTATAGCTCCATCTTTTAAGTACAACGCATTAAAAATTTAAAATGATCACATTTGTATACTGAATGGATAGTTCCATGCCACATAATTCATAGAGGTTTCGTTTAATTTACCACATAATCAGGGATCATAGATGGCAACTTTGAGCGGGTATTCTGCCTTCCAACAGGAGGGTAATTTGAACAAATGGGCCAACAAATATAACGAAATTATCGAGTCTCGTCTCTGACCTCTGTCCAAAATATTTGCCTCTGCCCATCGACATGTGCATTGCACGTGCAATAAACCTAGAAAACAAACGCAGTCACAAGTCATTACAGGCTTGCAGCTCCCCACAAAACCCTTGTGTATTCTGTTTCAATTTCAAGAATCGATCTGTACTTCTTCATCTCCTTCCTTTCCCTCTCTCCTGTCTTGTGGGCCCACCTGCCATTCTCTATCAGCCGGACCACACTGTTCTCTGTATCTCGTCTTATTTTCGATGATAATTCGCAATAACGCCTCCAAGCTCCTGGGCTCCGCGATTGTCTACTCATCGGCGCCTTTTCCACCTCCCTCTGACACGTGGTATCCACCTTGCTCATCTACTACTTCAGTTTGCACTTCTTCAGGGGAACTCTGTAAGCTCAACCAGTCGCCATGGGATGTCTACCCCAAGCTCCATTTCTTCAGGTCCAGCTTCGAGGTCAGATTCTTTCTTGATTGCGCTTCAAGATAGGATCGATCTTTCCTTCTTATTATTTTCTGTAATCTGAGCCAACAGTTTCACTATTTGTGTCTGCCTTTTATATTGCAATCATATCTGGTTGATTTCGCAGTTAGGGTTTTCCTTTTCTATCCCCAATTGAATGGATTATTAGTTTAATTAGCTCTGTATTACATAGTATTTTTAATACATTTCAGCAATTGATCGTACTCTTAATGCATGATTTAGTTAAAATGGATTTCATGCATGTGCGATATCAGGATGTTGAATCGCCTCCTAGTTTGAAGGAAGCGCAAGAAGAAGTTTGCGATTCAATTTCAGAAAATGATAAGGGCATTTTGGGAAAGTCGCCAGAAAAGGAAATAATAGAATCCGAAGTCAAACCCCTTCGCGTCTGTAAAAGGTACACCACACTTTCGAGATATTTTTTTTAGTAAATGAAAAAGAAAAAAAACATCAAAACTGGTAAAAAAAAAAGAATTTTTGCAGGCCTAGTCTGAATCGAGTTTCAAACTCGATTCCAGATACTTAGTCTCAGTTTTTTTTTTTACGTTTGTGTATATTTAAAAATGATAGAAAGTTAAAACTGAGTTTAAAACTCGGTTTATGGACCGAGTTTTAAACTCAGTTCCAGTCTCCTACTAATATATAGGAACACCCAGTCTCTTTCTTCTTCATCTTCTTTTAGCTAACTATTTTCTCAAAATCGTCATTGTTACTGCTGTAAGAGTTTCCAATTGAATTTTTTTTTTCAACAGATCCAGAACCGATCTATATTCACCACTCTCGTCTCACCAACAATATAATTTTTTTTGGACTATTATTTGTTGCTCTAAAATTAGA
Organism: Schoenoplectus triqueter; assembly: GCA_964058805.1. Lineage (NCBI taxonomy): Eukaryota > Viridiplantae > Streptophyta > Magnoliopsida > Poales > Cyperaceae > Schoenoplectus > Schoenoplectus triqueter. The sequence continues at coordinate 14,139 of CAXKVV010001325.1, forward strand.
ATACACTAACAGTAGAGTTTATTGTTCATATTGTAGAGATGAAAATGTTGTTGATCAATATGTATTACAAATGTCAAATCCTGAATATTTCAACTGACATGGTATGAAGCATCCGTGTACTATTTGCCAGAACAATTAGATTTTAATTGTTGTTGTAATATTTTAATTTATTTGACACTATTTTAGAATAATATATTAGTCGTGCTTATATTTGACTTTGTAAACTTTTATTTTAATTTTTATTATAATATTTTAGATCAATTTATTAAGTGTTGTATTTTATTTTCAATATAATACACAAACGTAAAAATAAAATTGGGACTGAATTTTAAATTCGGTCCCAACTCCTGAAATCAAGTTTGAAACTCGGTCCATACTACAACTGCAAAAGTTCGACTTTTTTGACCAATTTCGATGTTTTTATTTTCATTTACTAAAAAAAATAATCTAAACTTTCGACCTCTCTCTCGTTCTTGCTCTCCCCCTCCTCTTCTCCTCTCTGTAACCTCTCATCTTCCTTAAAAAAGGGTCAATGTAAAGAAAAGCGAAGAGAAGAAAAGTACGACAAAGAAAAGAAGAATAAAATAACTGTGAAACTGTGCAAGAAGAATGATGGTAGAAAACGGTTTTGCAAGAGACCATCCCAGCTGCCATATTCCTTGTGCGAGTATCATCTCTCTCAGTCTCGCTCTTACTACTCCAGTCACAAAGAGAAAGATGCCTCTCAACTAGAATCTTGGTATAGAAGTAGCAAAAGAGAGACAATGAGGTACTAATGCAAACCCTTATTACTACTACAATGGGTTCTGGCCTTCTAGCAGAAAGAAAAGAGACGCTATAACTGTTCACGGTGGTGACTGTGCGGCTGTGCCATGCATGTACGTACATAATGAAAAGAAAGTTGATGTAATGTGTCGGTGGAAGGGGGGAAGTGGAAAAGATTGTTTAGTGGATGATGGTGTGATCTCTGGGTCAGTAGAAGAGGAAGAGAAGGTTTGTAAAAAGAGACGGAGGAAACCAAGGAAGTGTAATCTTTGATGTAATGTTTTGTAGTGTAATTACCAGAAAAAATGGATTTAGAATCGGCTATTTAGAATCGGTTTTTTAAAAAACAGCTGTTAAAAGATTAAAGTGACAGGGTTGTAAATTTTATTACAATTATTAAAACTGATTTTATAAAATAACTGGTTATAATTTTTTTTATTATAACCGGTTATATGAAAATAGATTCCAATTGAATGGATTAAAATCGTTTATAAATAACTGGTTCTAAATTTTTTATTTTAAAATCGGTTTTAGCAAAAACATGTTCTAAATTCTAAGAAAATTCAATCCGGTTATTAATAAAATCGGTTCTAAACTAACTCTCAAAATTATGATTAAAATTTATGATAATATATAAAATTCTCTGACATCATATTAATATAAAAATTCTTTGATTAAAAATCTAATTCATATTAATATTAAAAATTCATATTAATTAACATCAGAGAATTAGATTAAAAATTAAATTTTAGAGTACTTCATATTAATTAAAATAGGTTTTTATTAAAACCGGTTCTAATTCATAAAATTGAATTAGAACCGCTTTTTATAAAAACTGGTTCTAATTCAATTTTATGAATTAGAACTGCTTTTTAATAAAACCCTTTCTAATTAATATGAATTAGAACCATTTTTTAATAAAAACTGGCTCTAAAAAAATTCTTTGCATCAACCAATAAAATCTATTTTTTTTGTTTCTTGAATACAAAGAATATCAAAATTGATGGTTAAATTATCTCCATATTTTAATTTATCAAAAAGTACATCAAATTATCTCCATATTTTAATTTATCATACTCATTAAATTATTTATATGAAAATCTTGTTGAATATAAAAATTTAGAGTGTTTTGAGTTTTGTAAGTCATCATTTTTTATTTTTTAAAATGATGTTCAAATATTGAATATTTTATTATTATTTTTAGAGCTAATTTTGAAAAATTAAAAATTATATTTTCAAAAGCTCAAAATACTCCAAATTTTTGTATCCTACAAGATTCATATAAAGAATTTAATGAGCATGATAAATTAAAATTTGAAGATGATTTGATATAGTTTTTGAGTTAAACTCACGAAAGGCTTCCGTGAGCTTAATCTCATAGTATCTTTACTCTATTTTAGTCAACATATATATATATATATATATATATATATATATATAGAGAGAGAGAGAGAGAGAGAGTAATGCTATGGTGCTTCGCATAGCAAAAAATTTTTTGTGCTTTGCGTCCGTATCTCGAATTTAAAAGTTCAAACGGCCGATCCAAACCGTTGAACATCATCTTCATATTGAAATATCCTTGGAGATCAAATTTTATATTTTTTTTGATTTTTTTTGATATTTTTTAGATGGGTACAAAATTTGTTGATCTAAAGATTTCTGCACCATCCAAAACAAGCGACTTTGTACCCATCTAAAAAATATCAAAAAAATTCAAAAAAATATAATATATATATATATATAGTCCGACTATGGTGTTTTGTAAAGCACAAAGGCGTTGTGTGTTTTGCGTTTTATTTTTAATTTCAAGTCAAAAATAATCGATCTGAACCGTTCAATCTAATCTTCATATAAAAATCTATTAGTAAACTAAATTTTATATTTTTTTAGATTTTTCTGCTATTTTTTCTGATTAGGAGAAAATGACTTGATCTGAGAATTCTGATTCATCCAAAAATAATGGTCTTCTCCCAATCCAAAAAAATAGCAAATAAATTCCAAAAAATATAAATTTTATTTACTAATAGATTTTGATATGGAGATTAGATTGAGCGGTTTGGATCGATCATTTTTGACTTAAAATTAAAAATAGAGCGTAAAACACACAACACTTTTGTACTTTGCAAAGCACCATAGCCTAATTATATATATATATAGTCCGACTATGGTGCTTTGCAAAGCACAGAGGCGTTGTGTGATTTGCGCTCTATTTTTAATTTCAAGTTAGAAATAATCGATCTGAATCGTTCAATCTAATTTTCATAACAAAATCTATTAGTAAACCAAATTTTATATTTTTTAGAATTTTTTTTGCGAGAATTCTGGTTCATCCAAAAATGACGGTTTTCCCCCTATCCAAAAAAATAGCAAATGAATTCCAAAAAATATATAAAATTTGGTTTACTAATAAATTTTGATATGGAGATTAAATTGAGCGGTTTGGATCGATCATTTCTAATTTAAAATTAATAATAGAGCGCAAAACACACAACACACTTGTACTTTACAAAGCACCATAGCCTAATTTTATATATATATATAGGCTAGAAAAAAATATATGAAAAGTTAGGGCACACTTTCTAAACTAGAAAAAAAATGAAAAGTTCAACACACACGAAGTATCCTCAAATATCTCATAATCGGCTCCAACTATATGAAATTTTGAATCTTCTCGAAATTATAATCTGGTTAATAATTCATGAGCAGATCAATTTCACCCTTTAACCCGCCAGTTCCTTTTCCACCCGATGATGTTAAGAAGTAAAAAGAAAAAAGAAGAAGAAAAGAAATGTAAACATTTCACTGATGTTAATAATTTTTATGAGTAGCTCATGGACAATTGAAGGCGGCAAATACCATGTTAACCTGTCATCATAAGAATATTTTTCTTTCAGTAAGTGTCAATAATTCTTTTATTGCTCTGTTAGTAAAGAGATACAAGTGAGGTCAAGAGAGAAGTTGATACGCACGCAACGTATTGTTTGGTTAAGCGGAGGGGATACCCTATACAAGCAAATCCTATATATTCATGTAAGAAATCAGAAATGAAGGGAAAAAAATGTAAAGCTGAGGTTTTAATCGGTGATTCGGTGGTGAGGTTTTAATCTCCAACTGAGTGCTTTATCTTGCCTTGTCTTTTCAGGAGATGGGATAATACTCATCCAGGACAGATTGATCGGCAATCTAAAAAACCAACGACAGCTGCGACTTGTTCCATAATCTCCTTTCACTTGGAATTTTTTTTTTAGCTCACCTCATAATGTCTGTTCTGCTATAACCAGGTACCTTTTTCGCACAGATCTCCATCATAACTTCCCTTATGCCTGCAACTTCAGACCAGCTACCTACCAATGAATACAAGTTGGAGACAAGTGCATAATTGACAGGCTTGTTTGGTTCCAAATTGAAAAGCTCATGTACAACCTGTTTTGCCATACCAATGTTTCCATGTTCTCTACATGCACCAACAAAAGCCCCAAGAGCATCCCCATTGGTTCCATCAGGCATTCTTCCGAGAAGGTGATGGGCCTCATTGAGTCGACCAGCTCTCCCAAGAAGATCAATCACGCATGCATAGTGTGCCCAGTTGGGTCGTATACAGTATTGCTCTTTCATGGAAATGAAGTACTTCAAGCCTAATTCGACTAACCCTGCATGTGCACAGACAGAGAGAACCCCAAGAAAAGCGACATCATCAAGCTGAATTCCTTGCTGAAGTAATTCATCAAAGGTTTCAATTGCTTCCCTGTGAAGGCCATGATAAGCACAAGAAAAAACCATGCTGGACCATGTCACCAAATTAGGCTTAGGTATCATATCAAATACATTAAATGCATTTTTTATAAAACCATTCTTTGCATAAGCCAAAATTAAGGCATTGCATACGGAAATGAAGGCATGAAGACCACATTTTAGCAGATAACCATGAATCTGAAAGAGTTCATTAGCTGCTGTTGAATGGGCACATGAGCTAAGGATGCTTGATGCTGTTAAATCATCAGGTCTAAATCCTTCTCTAGGCATTTGAGTAAGAAGTTTCATCGCCTCTCTCGTGTTGCCTTCTTGTGCATAACCAACAATAATGGCATTCCACGAAATAATATTTCTTACAATCATTCCATCGAACACCTGATGGGCATCATTGATCTGATGTAATTTTGCATACATGTTGATAAGAGAAGTACAAACAACTATGTCTGTATGGAAGCCTAAACCAAAAACTATTCCATGTATTGCACTTCCTATTTCGGAGCCCAAAAGAATACATGCTTGAATCAAAATGCTAAGTGTGAAACCATCCCCAATAGAACCATTATGCCTCATAGACCTGTACAATACAAAAGCGTCTTTCCCAAAGCCATTTTTAGAATAGCAGGAAACCATCACATTCCATAATACCACATCTCGTTCAGAAATTTCATCAAACAGCATGCGGGCATCTTTGACATACCCAAATTTTGAATATGCATCCATCAAAGCCGTACAGATGTGAGAATGCGATAAGAACCCAGATTTCATGATCATGCAATGAACTAGCTTTCCCTTGAACGGTTCACCAAGCCTGATACAAGATCGCAGGAGGTTTAAGAAGTTTCTCTGTGCGTAATGTGATGCGCAAGTATTTTGATTCAAAGATAAATTAGAAGATGCTGTTGTGTAGCGAATCTGAGAAAACAACAAAATCGAATGCAGAAATGAAGTATATCTGGCACGGAAATTTAAATGGTTGTTAGATTTAAGTTTAAGCATAGGAGTATAGGACGAAGGAAGCTACAAATTTTGGTGTGCTAGAAAGATAAATTTGTTGCCTAGGAAAGCACTACAAAATTGCACACAACTTGTGCTACTCAGCCTGCTCTAGTTAATCCGGGCCAGGTTTACATAAATTGAGGCCTGCCATTACTAATTAATGGGAAAATATTATTTAACCAGAAGTAAGCCCAAACGAAAACGGGCTAGCAAGAAATTAAGCGATTTTCTTAGCTAAATGAATCTAAAAAGCGACGAGTAATAATGCAGCGACCCAACGCATAAAACATAATATTGTACTCAATTGTTCTAAAAATAAAGTATATGGTACACATAAGCGCTAAAATAATCAATTAATGGACCAACATTTTTTTTAAAATAGATGAACAGTTTCATAAAATAATTATCTCAAACTGAATTGAGAAACAAAAAAGATACAGGCCCCTAGGGAAAATAATTACCTCTGTATAATATTTGCAACAGAAGTTCATTTCAAGGGTTGATATGAAAATACATCGTACTTTTTCAATGACAGCGGAATAAAACCTGAAAAACCTGATATCTGCGGATACAGAAACAACTATTTTAAAGTTTCAACAGAAAATATGTTCGAATGCATCCAAACTTGATAATATATTAAAACCTGCTCCATTCAGAACAAGAAATTGTCCCCCATCAAAAAAGAAAAATCCGCTGTATTTAAAATTAACTCAAGCCATGAAGCCGGGATGGTTACATGTAGCAAGGTGAGGTGAATTCCAAATTTGTAAAATCAAGATATATCTTTTCATTTTGTTTTCTAAACTCAAGATATTTTATTATCAAAAGATAGATTATTGATGGAAACAAAATCTTCAGAAGAGAGGATGGCCTCAAAATACGAGATGTTGTCTATGTGAGGTCAGTGAGTTAGAGACAACTAAACATCTATTTGTCTCATATTCATATGTTATTAGAACATGTAGGCTTCTCTATTAGTGCATCCAATAGGGACTGCAATAGAGATGGTATTGAACTATCAGAAGATGGACTCTGAGCGACTATAAAAAATTATGGGATGCAGTTTGCCTCTCTACATTGTGGAACATATAGAAAAAAAAAGACGGATGAAAAGAAAAAAGACGGATATTTCAAGGAAAAAGTAAACAACCGCATCTATTGAAAGAGGATATCCTCACGGATTTTGCAACATGGTAGGATAATTGCTAGGGTAGAAACTATTTTGCAAAAGGACCTAAATGTATTTAAAAAGTAGTAGACCGTTTGATCTCAGAAGTTCATCTCTTTTTATGTAAATACTGTACATAAATACATACTTATAAATATTTTTCTTTTGAAATGAAATTAAGTAGGCTTTATCCCTGTCTTCAAAATTCTTTTTGTCAAAGACAGGAAGCTCCACTTAACAGAAAGTGAAAACATTACAAAAACAGGTCTGATATCCGCAATCCTTTGACCCCAGAAAATGGAACGATGGACAATTTAAGACTAGTTCTCCGAGTAATAGTTTTAAATGCTTAATTAATGAACTGCAAGATATTTATCACACCAGCTTGTGTAGATGCATATCGAAATCCTCCGTCCCAGGCTTCCAACATTATACTGTCAAGACAACTGGACTGAGATAATAATGGTAAGTTTATTTCCAACAAAAGTTAAAAACAAAATACAGAAAATCAGAATGGACCGAAACAGAAAGAGCATCTAAAATTTCAAGGTGTCGTCATATAGGTTGTCTCCAGCTCTACTAGAGGGAAGGAAGCCTGTTGGAAATAGGAAGGAAGTGTGTGAAACTGTATATCTAAAATTTTAAGGTGTTGAATTAATGATAACAAATAAAGTCATGTCTGTATCAGTTTCAGTCATCAAAGGTACGGTATTGTATATACACATATATATCGTATTATCAGGAAACATGATTTGGGGGAAAAGGAAATGAGTTCAATCCAATGATCATAAGGTAAATTTTTGGATAATATATACTGTTAATAGACATCAATCCCTGATTTGACCTATTATACCATTGAATACCATTTCTGTTTTTCTATCAAAATAGAATTTATTTTTTTTTATTTCAGAAAGTTTTCTATGAATGTCAACCGAATCTAACTAATCCAAAGTTGCACAAGTGGGTATTATGCAAACACCTGCGCAAAATGGGCCACAAGGCCCAGCCTGGAAATCTGAGCACAATAGCATTCAATATAAAATTGCTATATTAAAATTACGAATCAATAATGTAGCATGTAGATTGTAGGGTTTCCTCTTCACAGGCATGCTTCTCATAAAATGACAATTTGCTGATCAACTGGTATCTTAGCATCTCAATTATTAGAGATCAGTTCGGCCTGCTCTTGCTATAACGTTCTTATAGTACCCTTATTTTCTCATGGTGGGAAACCAGAATTATATGAATTTTAATTAAGGCATAACAAAAGCAACTATAAATCAGAACTAAGAAAAAGAAGCACAAATCCTAATTGATCAGCACAGGTGATAGGTTTAATCCAAACAAAATATAAATTACTGGTTTCAAACAGAAAGACAGGATAGTTTATCAAATGCAAAGCACACATACATACCAAATGCACTAATTAATTATGATGAATAGAGGGGCTCGGCTGGGAGAAGGGAGCGGCAGGGGCTGACATCCCTCTATTGAATTAAACAAATTCTACTCGATGTCTACAGTAGGGGATCTTTTAGGCATTGACACTGGTAAGGAGTCCAAGGAGCGGTACTTGGCCAACTTCCTTGCTTTCTTTGTAGCAATTTTGAGCTTTTCTTCACCATTTGAACCAGACATTGCCTTATGATCGAGCACCTCAACTTCATCTTCTTCATCTCCATCTGACACATTTATTATTTCCATCTTCTCTTCCACATTCTTAGCATTAGTACCATCATTAGCATTTCCACCACGGTGCCTCTTTCCTTCAGAAGGTATTACAGTACTATAGTAGTAGTACTCTGAGTTTAAGTTTCTGGTCTCCTTCTGTTTTTTAACTTTAGATCCGACTCCTGATCCAGAGGATTCTTTATAAGAACGTGATAACCTGAGGTGGTGTTCACACAAGTTATGAGGTAGCTTAGCCGGCTGCTTACAAAACCAATTCCTGCCATCATTTTTCTTGCAGATTATGATTCCATTGTTTTCCTTCTTTTTGCTTTTACTTTGAGCATTAACCCTTCATTCAGGTACACACGGCAGAATGGTTAGAGTGAGTGACACAGAGAGGGAGAGAGGGGTTCACAGAGGAAGATATAGGATGAGAGTGTACCTTTTGCTGAGAAGTGGCTTCTCTTCTATTGTTTCTATACTAGGATTCTTTCCTAAGGCATCCTTATCAGATTCTGGAATTCCACCAGAGATATCTTCATGTTCCTCCTCCGAGTTTAGCAGTGATCCAAAGCCCTCAGGGCACTCGAGTAATTCGACTCCACACTAATTATTTGAAAATATGACAGCTATTTTTTTGAGTGAAGTGTCTCAGCTAAATTAAAAACAAAATAGCCAAATTATGGATCAATAATGAAAATCCTAACGTGGAAAGTGAGACCAAGTAATATGTAGTCACAAATAAGATGCAATTAAAGATCAGAGAAAAAGTTTTGTACTTACATGCATTAAAGAGTAACTATAATAGTAATAAATTAATAATACTGATTGAAAGGAAGAGACCAATCTGACATCTAACCTTGAATGAACGCCTAACGAATCGATGATTTGGATAAACATCCCATGGTGACTGATTCAGCTGACAAGCTAGGCCCGAATATCCATCAACGGAGTTATTAGAAGAGGACGACAGGACCCAAGGGTCGGATGGGGGAGGTTCATAGGGCTTTAGTTGCCCTAGGGCTTTCGCGAGAGTCTTTCGGATTCTCATAAAGGAAGGAATACAAAGGTTGATCCTGCTAATTGATATATAGCAACTGATCAGTCAGAACAACGAGGACGAGACAAATAGAGTGGGAACGACGGGGGGACCGAGGAGTGATGACGAAGGAGAAGGAATGTGGAGGCTGTTGTAGCTCTTTGTTTTGCACACCCTAGTTTTCACCGCGCGTGCATCGCACGTGTCCAATGGATAATCAGAGACTAAGCAATTTTTCAAGAGACCGGAGGAGATTATTAATATCATTTATTTCTTAAAATCAACTTTGCAAAATATATAGTAGCCTTTTCATCTGCTATCTGCAAATTTATTTAGACAATTATTCAAGTAAATTCTATCCAAAAAGAAAGGGAACTTAACCGAGGTTGATAATATGATATTTTGTAAGAAATTTCCACTCAAATCATGAATTTAAGTGGCTAGTAATGGACATGTTTGTAAATGTTAATAAATAATTTCTTAATTGCAAATACACGCAACTTCCTTATAACTGAAAAATCATTTTACATGTGATTTTTCATGTAATAACCGTTTCTAATTGATTGGTTTATATGTATATCTTTTGAAATAGTTTATGTTAATTAATTGTTGAGGTTTTCTTTGTTTTGATTTTGTTGACATCACGATTAATCCTCTGTTACTGATTATCTAATTCTAATTAGGAAGAAAAACTACGATAAGAATAGAGTTTTATCAACTTTTCTGTAACTTACTAAAACAAGTAGTAGGGATACAAAAAAGTGAAATGGCTATTGGTTTAATGATGGAAGCCACAATTGTTCATTTCGGTTTCCACTGTGTCAAAAAAAAAATCTAATAAAGGCATCTTTTTCAACAATATAAATAATTCTTGATTTTTGTGCACATATATAATTATATATAACATCACTTTTAAAGATTCCTTACGTAGTTACGAAAGAAAATTTAGGATCTTGTTTGCTCCAAAGTTAACGTGGAAGTCACAGGTTTGAAATTTAGATGAGAATTTTTTATAAACATTTAAAAAATTGGATAATATTTCCATCTCTACTAAAAAAATAATCTGATGAACAAAAAGTACAACGAAGGATTAATTCTACTATAACTAAAGAAGTTCCATGTAAAAGGTCACCAACTAATACCAGGTTGCTTATTGGCTTCAAAAGTTGGTTCCTCTTGCCTATATGTAGCTCTGCCCAAAGAAATCAATCAACTCTTCACCGAGCACGGCTCAATTACGTCAACAACCCAGGCCTCAGTGCTAGCTGTTCATTCTCAAGGTTTAGTTCGAGATAGGATTGCAAAGGTATGTTGCCAAGATCAAGTATTGTTAGCCAAACTATAAGCAATATGAATGCCACTGAGTGAAAATCTAATGTGTACTGTGAAACACTTGAAATATTACTGTTAGATGACAAGATTTACTACGCTTTTAAGCTGCCTGATGGAATGCCCAAACCAACTTCCAATTCCAAATTGATAAATAAACATTGATTTAACTTTTATTTGACGTCCGTATATATCATCAAGTACTGTCCTAAATTATGAGTCATGTCAGATGATGCTAAGTCAGAAGTAGGATTCTGTGTTTGTTTTTAACATTTTAACATGTCATCATGATCAATCAAACCTTAGTTCTTATTTATACAATTTTATATCTCAATCAAGAATCTATACACAAATTTATGAGCCAAAAGTAAAAATGTTCAAGCCACCTCAAATAAATATCAGTACAAACTGGTACAGTACCACAATTAAATAGATTTGGCTTTCTCAAATTTTTAATTCCATTTGCACGTCTTAAGTTGCCTTGGCAATAACTGAATTTTGCAAATTAAAAAGATTAAAGTATAGTTTATCTCTTAAATATACAATTTGTATTAAGTGGTCCTTTAATCTAATTAAACCCTCATATGTGGTTCTTCCAAAGAAAAATATTTTTTCAATTTTTGTAGAGACTATCGGTAAAAGCCTAAACAAAGACCACATATGCATCCTGGAGACATTACAGTGATTATTTTTTTGTCATTCTATATCAAAAGCAATAAAAATATGATATTTTTTACATCTAGGCTTATATCTGATAGCAACACTGAGTGCCCACAAGAAATGGACTTATCAGGGTGAATAACAGTAGCTATTAAGGAGTAGTTAGTCAGCAGAGAATTTGTTAGACATAAGATGGTTGTTACCGATGTTAAGACTAGTTAGGTAACATTAATTATACTGTTACAACAAGCTTCTAGAACTAGTCACTGGCTATATAAAGCCCTCTTCTGTACAGATTACATTTTAAGAAAACACAAAGAGATACTTCGTCTACCTTCCTGCTCTTTAAACCTGTCATGGTATGACAAGCATCTTTGACACAGCCAATGTACCCTGTACCTTTTATCCGATTTCTCAGTAAATTCAACCCTATACCAGTTCATTTTGCTCGGGTTCTTGTGGATCAAAGTTCATACAAGTTCTCTGACGAGGTATCAAGCACTACAAATCCATCTCAAAAATCAAGAATCATCATCTGCCTTTGCAAATCGCATCTTCTCTGCCAAATTCATCCAGAATTTGCATCACAAATCAACACTTCAACCAGATCAGTTCTTGATCTGACATCATGAGTTCATGACCACCCAAGATTTCTTTCATGATATTGTTGCACAAGAAACCACTTTCCTAATCCCAGGATCTCTATCACATGTGATCAATCCTATTCAATTTCACTTACAATCAATCCCAAACTTGACGAGAGCAATTTTCTTCTCTGGAAGTCAAAGATCTTACCTGACAATATCTGATAAATATAAATCTATACTATTATATAAAGCATCTAAGAATTGAAGGGTCCATTTTTTGTCATTGTAAATTTTTATTATACCCATTTTATCCTTCAATTAGACGGATAATATTTATTGTTGGTTGATCGAACGTATGTGATCGCGTCCATTGATCCCCTTTTTCTCTCCATTTCTTTCCCTTATATACTATTATTTTCATAATTTTTATTTTTTATTTAGCAACTTTGTGCATATTTGATAAGGAATTAATGGTGATAATATATGTTAGAATAATTTACTTTTTTTCCATAAAAATCATGAATCATTAACTCATATTGTGCAAAAATCTCATCCAAGATTAAATATAGTCTTTATTATATGTTTTCTCTATAATTTGGTGAATTTATAATTTAATATTAGATAAATGTGAATTTTTGTATCTTATAATATTTTAATGTTTAAATAAAAAATTCTGCTGCAACGCGCGGGTATATAGCTAGTATTTAAAAAACCAGCAACTGGCGAGTTTGACGAGTGAATCATTCTCACAGAACATTAATTTTTCTTGCCCTGAATACCCAATTGGAGATCCATCTCACTTAAATAGAACTATAGAAGACCGGCTCAGATGGTAGGATTCTGCAGAAATCATAATATTTATTCAATGATCACAAAAAAAAAGAATCAGATATTTTATTGCTTAAAAAGTAGGGAAATTTTTTTATATGTGACTCTAAATTTGGAAATTAGGAATTTGCCACTCTAAAATTTGAATTTGTCTAATTACCATTCTAAACTCATAAAATTAAGCAAACTGCCACTATTATACAGTTAATTCCTTTATCTAATTAAAAATTTTCTAAAAAAATACTGTATAATGAATTTAGTTTAGTATTTCCACAAATGCCCTTTCAATCCAATTAGTTACTCACCGTTTCTTTTTCTTTTGATCCTGTTCCATTCTCTTTCATTTGGAAAAAAACCATTTCAATCCCGTTCCATTCTTTTAATCACGTTCCATTTGGTTCACATATTCTCATGATTATATCAAGCATGTTACCAGTTATACCAAAGAAAACAAGAGGTGCTAGTGATTTCCTTTTTATACCAACAGGAATTGCTAGCAGTGTCTCCGCAAGTGAGAAAAACCAAGTACCAGGTGCTGCACTGCATATAAGTACAGAAATACAAGGCAAACAAGCGGTTCAGAAAATTTTATGAAATATTTACCAGTGGATATATAGTGATCAGTAGATACTGGTAACTGGTGGTACAAAGGAAAAAAAAAAAGATACAGAGAGCAAACAGTTCCAAGAATAAGATTTTAGATACTTAGTAGTACTTGATAGATAATACTTCATCGTTGATTTCAGTCCCTTAATAGTACTTGATAATACTAAACATGAATCAGTTACTTGATGGCCACGGCATGGATTGGTTCAATGATAGCGATGTTTAGTTAGTTAATGATATAGGAGCAGTGGAGCTAGGGTAGGGCAGAGCGTCGCCAGTTGCTAAGGTTCTTTTTCCTTCGATCAGTCGAGTGGTTTTGCGGAGAGAAATGAACTATCGATTAATACTCCAGTACGTAAGGGATGAACTGCTCTCGATTATTATTTCAGTCGAAGGAAATATTAGTGAAGGGCAGTTGTGAAAAATACAAAAATAGATTTTATTATACAGTATTTTTAGGAACTTTTTAATTAGATAAATGGATTAACTGTATAATTGTGATAATTTGCTTAATTTTATGAGTTTGAAGTGATAATTAATTAAATTCAAAATTTAAATTGATAAATTTTTTAAGTTTTAGAGTGACATATAAAAAAAATTCCCTAAAAAATAATACAAACTAAAGGTATACTCCGAGATATC